>OY804610.1:25994733-26184733 GCA_963680895.1 Fragum sueziense
AATCCATAGGCATAAAAGCGTGTCACTTCTTGTGCTATCCATTGACACGAAATAATATGGTGTCGCGTGTTCCTAGGGTTATTGAGAACAGTTTTATTGACACTGTACCAAAGGCCCTAAGGTAAGATATCAAGCTCTTTTTCCGGTGAGACACGGATAAGATAAAGAAAGTAATAATCCATAGGCATAAAAGCGTGTCACTTCTTGTGCTATCCATTGACACGAAATAATATGGTGTCACGTGTTCCTAGGGTTATTGAGAACAGTTTTATTGACACTGTACCAAAGGCCCTAAGGTAAGATATCAAGCTCTTTTTCCGGTGAGACACGGATAAGATAAATAAAGTAATAATCCATAGGCATAAAAGCGTGTCACTTCTTGTGCTATCCATTGACACGAAATAATATGGTGTCACGTGTTCCTAGGGTTATTGAGAACAGTTTTATTGACACTGAACCAAAGGCCCTAAAGTATACTGAACCAAAGGCCCTAAGGTATCAAGCTCCTATTCCGGTTACACGGATAAGATAAAGTAATAATCCATAGGCATAAAAGCGTGTCACTTCTTGTGCTATCCATTGACACGAAATAATATGGTGTCACGTGTTCCTAGGGTTATTGAGAACAGTTTTATTGACACTGTACCAAAGGCCCTAAGGTAAGATATCAAGCTCTTTTTCCGGTGAGACACGGATAAGATAAAGAAAGTAATAATCCATAGGCATAAAAGCGTGTCACTTCTTGTGCTATCCATTGACACGAAATAATATGGTGTCACGTGTTCCTAGGGTTATTGAGAACAGTTTTATTGACACTGTACCAAAGGCCCTAAGGTAAGATATCAAGCTCTTTTTCCGGTGAGACACGGATAAGATAAAGAAAGTAATAATCCATAGGCATAAAAGCGTGTCACTTCTTGTGCTATCCATTGACACGAAATAATATGGTGTCACGTGTTCCTAGGGTTATTGAGAACAGTTTTATTGACACTGTACCAAAGGCCCTAAGGTAAGATATCAAGCTCTTTTTCCGGTGAGACACGGATAAGATAAAGAAAGTAATAATCCATAGGCATAAAAGCGTGTCACTTCTTGTGCTATCCATTGACACGAAATAATATGGTGTCACGTGTTCCTAGGGTTATTGAGAATAGTTTTATTGACACTGAACCAAAGGCCCTAAAGTATACTGCACCAAAGGCCCTAAGGTATCAAGCTCCTATTCCGGTGACACGGATAAGATAAAGTAATAATCCATAGGCATAAAAGCGTGTCACTTCTTGTGCTATCCATTGACACGAAATAATATGGTGTCACGTGTTCCTAGGGTTATTGAGAACAGTTTTATTGACACTGTACCAAAGGCCCTAAGGTAAGATATCAAGCTCTTTTTCCGGTGAGACACGGATAAGATAAAGAAAGTAATAATCCATAGGCATAAAAGCGTGTCACTTCTTGTGCTATCCATTGACACGAAATAATATGGTGTCACGTGTTCCTAGGGTTATTGAGAACAGTTTTATTGACACTGTACCAAAGGCCCTAAGGTAAGATATCAAGCTCTTTTTCCGGTGAGACACGGATAAGATAAAAAAAAGTAATAATCCATAGGCATAAAAGCGTGTCACTTCTTGTGCTATCCATTGACACGAAATAATATGGTGTCGCGTGTTCCTAGGGTTATTGAGAACAGTTTTATTGACACTGTACCAAAGGCCCTAAGGTAAGATATCAAGCTCTTTTTCCGGTGAGACACGGATAAGATAAAGAAAGTAATAATCCATAGGCATAAAAGCGTGTCACTTCTTGTGCTATCCATTGACACGAAATAATATGGTGTCACGTGTTCCTAGGGTTATTGAGAACAGTTTTATTGACACTGTACCAAAGGCCCTAAGGTAAGCTTCACCAAAGGCCCTAAGGTAAGATATCAAGCTCTTTTTCCGGTGACGCGGATAAGATAAAGTAATAATCCATAGGCATAAAAGCGTGTCACTTCTTGTGCTATCCATTGACACGAAATAATATGGTGTCACGTGTTCCTAGGGTTATTGAGAACAGTTTTATTGACACTGTACCAAAGGCCCTAAAGTAAGCTTCACCAAAGGCCCTAAGGTAAGATATCAAGCTCTTTTTCGGACGCGGATACGATAAAGTAATAATCTATAGGCATAAAAGCGTGTCATTTCTTGTGCTATCCATTGACACGAAATAATATGGTGTCACGTGTTCCTAGGGTTATTGAGAACAGTTTTATTGACACTGTACCAAAGGCCCTAAGGTAAGATATCAAGCTCTTTTTCCGGTGAGACACGGATAAGATAAAGAAAGTAATAATCCATAGGCATAAAAGCGTGTCACTTCTTGTGCTATCCATTGACACGAAATAATATGGTGTCACGTGTTCCTAGGGTTATTGAGAACAGTTTTATTGACACTGTACCAAAGGCCCTAAGGTAAGATATCAAGCTCTTTTTCCGGTGAGACACGGATAAGATAAAGAAAGTAATAATCCATAGGCATAAAAGCGTGTCACTTCTTGTGCTATCCATTGACACGAAATAATATGGTGTCACGTGTTCCTAGGGTTATTGAGAACAGTTTTATTGACACTGTACCAAAGGCCCTAAGGTAAGATATCAAGCTCTTTTTCCGGTGAGACACGGATAAGATAAAGAAAGTAATAATCCATAGGCATAAAAGCGTGTCACTTCTTGTGCTATCCATTGACACGAAATAATATGGTGTCACGTGTTCCTAGGGTTATTGAGAACAGTTTTATTGACACTGTACCAAAGGCCCTAAGGTAAGATATCAAGCTCTTTTTCCGGTGAGACACGGATAAGATAAAGAAAGTAATAATCCATAGGCATAAAAGCGTGTCACTTCTTGTGCTATCCATTGACACGAAATAATATGGTGTCACGTGTTCCTAGGGTTATTGAGAACAGTTTTATTGACACTGTACCAAAGGCCCTAAGGTAAGATATCAAGCTCTTTTTCCGGTGAGACACGGATAAGATAAAGAAAGTAATAATCCATAGGCATAAAAGCGTGTCACTTCTTGTGCTATCCATTGACACGAAATAATATGGTGTCACGTGTTCCTAGGGTTATTGAGAACAGTTTTATTGACACTGTACCAAAGGCCCTAAGGTAAGATATCAAGCTCTTTTTCCGGTGAGACACGGATAAGATAAAGAAAGTAATAATCCATAGGCATAAAAGCGTGTCACTTCTTGTGCTATCCATTGACACGAAATAATATGGTGTCACGTGTTCCTAGGGTTATTGAGAACAGTTTTTTTGACACTGTACCAAAGGCCCTAAGGTAAGATATCAAGCTCTTTTTCCGGTGAGACACGGATAAGATAAAGAAAGTAATAATCCATAGGCATAAAAGCGTGTCACTTCTTGTGCTATCCATTGACACGAAATAATATGGTGTCACGTGTTCCTAGGGTTATTGAGAACAGTTTTATTGACACTGTACCAAAGGCCCTAAGGTAAGATATCAAGCTCTTTTTCCGGTGAGACACGGATAAGATAAAGAAAGTAATAATCCATAGGCATAAAAGCGTGTCACTTCTTGTGCTATCGATTGACACGAAATAATATGGTGTCACGTGTTCCTAGGGTTATTGAGAACAGTTTTATTGACACTGTACCAAAGGCCCTAAGGTAAGATATCAAGCTCTTTTTCCGGTGAGACACGGATAAGATAAAGAAAGTAATAATCCATAGGCATAAAAGCGTGTCACTTCTTGTGCTATCCATTGACACGAAATAATATGGTGTCGCGTGTTCCTAGGGTTATTGAGAACAGTTTTATTGACACTGTACCAAAGGCCCTAAGGTAAGATATCAAGCTCTTTTTCCGGTGAGACACGGATAAGATAAAGAAAGTAATAATCCATAGGCATAAAAGCGTGTCACTTCTTGTGCTATCCATTGACACGAAATAATATGGTGTCACGTGTTCCTAGGGTTATTGAGAACAGTTTTATTGACACTGTACCAAAGGCCCTAAGGTAAGATATCAAGCTCTTTTTCCGGTGAGACACGGATAAGATAAAGAAAGTAATAATCCATAGGCATAAAAGCGTGTCACTTCTTGTGCTATCCATTGACACGAAATAATATGGTGTCGCGTGTTCCTAGGGTTATTGAGAACAGTTTTATTGACACTGTACCAAAGGCCCTAAGGTAAGATATCAAGCTCTTTTTCCGGTGAGACACGGATAAGATAAAGAAAGTAATAATCCATAGGCATAAAAGCGTGTCACTTCTTGTGCTATCCATTGACACGAAATAATATGGTGTCGCGTGTTCCTAGGGTTATTGAGAACAGTTTTATTGACACTGTACCAAAGGCCCTAAGGTAAGATATCAAGCTCTTTTTCCGGTGAGACACGGATAAGATAAAGAAAGTAATAATCCATAGGCATAAAAGCGTGTCACTTCTTGTGCTATCCATTGACACGAAATAATATGGTGTCACGTGTTCCTAGGGTTATTGAGAACAGTTTTATTGACACTGTACCAAAGGCCCTAAGGTAAGATATCAAGCTCTTTTTCCGGTGAGACACGGATAAGATAAAGAAAGTAATAATCCATAGGCATAAAAGCGTGTCACTTCTTGTGCTATCCATTGACACGAAATAATATGGTGTCGCGTGTTCCTAGGGTTATTGAGAACAGTTTTATTGACACTGTACCAAAGGCCCTAAGGTAAGATATCAAGCTCTTTTTCCGGTGAGACACGGATAAGATAAAGAAAGTAATAATCCATAGGCATAAAAGCGTGTCACTTCTTGTGCTATCCATTGACACGAAATAATATGGTGTCGCGTGTTCCTAGGGTTATTGAGAACAGTTTTATTGACACTGTACCAAAGGCCCTAAGGTAAGATATCAAGCTCTTTTTCCGGTGAGACACGGATAAGATAAAGAAAGTAATAATCCATAGGCATAAAAGCGTGTCACTTCTTGTGCTATCCATTGACACGAAATAATATGGTGTCACGTGTTCCTAGGGTTATTGAGAACAGTTTTATTGACACTGTACCAAAGGCCCTAAGGTAAGATATCAAGCTCTTTTTCCGGTGAGACACGGATAAGATAAAGAAAGTAATAATCCATAGGCATAAAAGCGTGTCACTTCTTGTGCTATCCATTGACACGAAATAATATGGTGTCACGTGTTCCTAGGGTTATTGAGAACAGTTTTATTGACACTGTACCAAAGGCCCTAAGGTAAGATATCAAGCTCTTTTTCCGGTGAGACACGGATAAGATAAAGAAAGTAATAATCCATAGGCATAAAAGCGTGTCACTTCTTGTGCTATCCATTGACACGAAATAATATGGTGTCGCGTGTTCCTAGGGTTATTGAGAACAGTTTTATTGACACTGTACCAAAGGCCCTAAGGTAAGATATCAAGCTCTTTTTCCGGTGAGACACGGATAAGATAAAGAAAGTAATAATCCATAGGCATAAAAGCGTGTCACTTCTTGTGCTATCCATTGACACGAAATAATATGGTGTCACGTGTTCCTAGGGTTATTGAGAACAGTTTTATTGACACTGTACCAAAGGCCCTAAGGTAAGATATCAAGCTCTTTTTCCGGTGAGACACGGATAAGATAAAGAAAGTAATAATCCATAGGCATAAAAGCGTGTCACTTCTTGTGCTATCCATTGACACGAAATAATATGGTGTCGCGTGTTCCTAGGGTTATTGAGAACAGTTTTATTGACACTGTACCAAAGGCCCTAAGGTAAGATATCAAGCTCTTTTTCCGGTGAGACACGGATAAGATAAAGAAAGTAATAATCCATAGGCATAAAAGCGTGTCACTTCTTGTGCTATCCATTGACACGAAATAATATGGTGTCACGTGTTCCTAGGGTTATTGAGAACAGTTTTATTGACACTGTACCAAAGGCCCTAAGGTAAGATATCAAGCTCTTTTTCCGGTGAGACACGGATAAGATAAAGAAAGTAATAATCCATAGGCATAAAAGCGTGTCACTTCTTGTGCTATCCATTGACACGAAATAATATGGTGTCGCGTGTTCCTAGGGTTATTGAGAACAGTTTTATTGACACTGTACCAAAGGCCCTAAGGTAAGATATCAAGCTCTTTTTCCGGTGAGACACGGATAAGATAAAGAAAGTAATAATCCATAGGCATAAAAGCGTGTCACTTCTTGTGCTATCCATTGACACGAAATAATATGGTGTCGCGTGTTCCTAGGGTTATTGAGAACAGTTTTATTGACACTGTACCAAAGGCCCTAAGGTAAGATATCAAGCTCTTTTTCCGGTGAGACACGGATAAGATAAAGAAAGTAATAATCCATAGGCATAAAAGCGTGTCACTTCTTGTGCTATCCATTGACACGAAATAATATGGTGTCACGTGTTCCTAGGGTTATTGAGAACAGTTTTATTGACACTGTACCAAAGGCCCTAAGGTAAGATATCAAGCTCTTTTTCCGGTGAGACACGGATAAGATAAAGAAAGTAATAATCCATAGGCATAAAAGCGTGTCACTTCTTGTGCTATCCATTGACACGAAATAATATGGTGTCGCGTGTTCCTAGGGTTATTGAGAACAGTTTTATTGACACTGTACCAAAGGCCCTAAGGTAAGATATCAAGCTCTTTTTCCGGTGAGACACGGATAAGATAAAGAAAGTAATAATCCATAGGCATAAAAGCGTGTCACTTCTTGTGCTATCCATTGACACGAAATAATATGGTGTCACGTGTTCCTAGGGTTATTGAGAACAGTTTTATTGACACTGTACCAAAGGCCCTAAGGTAAGATATCAAGCTCTTTTTCCGGTGAGACACGGATAAGATAAAGAAAGTAATAATCCATAGGCATAAAAGCGTGTCACTTCTTGTGCTATCCATTGACACGAAATAATATGGTGTCACGTGTTCCTAGGGTTATTGAGAACAGTTTTATTGACACTGTACCAAAGGCCCTAAGGTAAGATATCAAGCTCTTTTTCCGGTGAGACACGGATAAGATAAAGAAAGTAATAATCCATAGGCATAAAAGCGTGTCACTTCTTGTGCTATCCATTGACACGAAATAATATGGTGTCACGTGTTCCTAGGGTTATTGAGAACAGTTTTATTGACACTGTACCAAAGGCCCTAAGGTAAGATATCAAGCTCTTTTTCCGGTGAGACACGGATAAGATAAAGAAAGTAATAATCCATAGGCATAAAAGCGTGTCACTTCTTGTGCTATCCATTGACACGAAATAATATGGTGTCGCGTGTTCCTAGGGTTATTGAGAACAGTTTTATTGACACTGTACCAAAGGCCCTAAGGTAAGATATCAAGCTCTTTTTCCGGTGAGACACGGATAAGATAAAGAAAGTAATAATCCATAGGCATAAAAGCGTGTCACTTCTTGTGCTATCCATTGACACGAAATAATATGGTGTCACGTGTTCCTAGGGTTATTGAGAACAGTTTTATTGACACTGTACCAAAGGCCCTAAGGTAAGATATCAAGCTCTTTTTCCGGTGAGACACGGATAAGATAAAGAAAGTAATAATCCATAGGCATAAAAGCGTGTCACTTCTTGTGCTATCCATTGACACGAAATAATATGGTGTCGCGTGTTCCTAGGGTTATTGAGAACAGTTTTATTGACACTGTACCAAAGGCCCTAAGGTAAGATATCAAGCTCTTTTTCCGGTGAGACACGGATAAGATAAAGAAAGTAATAATCCATAGGCATAAAAGCGTGTCACTTCTTGTGCTATCCATTGACACGAAATAATATGGTGTCACGTGTTCCTAGGGTTATTGAGAACAGTTTTATTGACACTGTACCAAAGGCCCTAAGGTAAGATATCAAGCTCTTTTTCCGGTGAGACACGGATAAGATAAAGAAAGTAATAATCCATAGGCATAAAAGCGTGTCACTTCTTGTGCTATCCATTGACACGAAATAATATGGTGTCGCGTGTTCCTAGGGTTATTGAGAACAGTTTTATTGACACTGTACCAAAGGCCCTAAGGTAAGATATCAAGCTCTTTTTCCGGTGAGACACGGATAAGATAAAGAAAGTAATAATCCATAGGCATAAAAGCGTGTCACTTCTTGTGCTATCCATTGACACGAAATAATATGGTGTCGCGTGTTCCTAGGGTTATTGAGAACAGTTTTATTGACACTGTACCAAAGGCCCTAAGGTAAGATATCAAGCTCTTTTTCCGGTGAGACACGGATAAGATAAAGAAAGTAATAATCCATAGGCATAAAAGCGTGTCACTTCTTGTGCTATCCATTGACACGAAATAATATGGTGTCACGTGTTCCTAGGGTTATTGAGAACAGTTTTATTGACACTGTACCAAAGGCCCTAAGGTAAGATATCAAGCTCTTTTTCCGGTGAGACACGGATAAGATAAAGAAAGTAATAATCCATAGGCATAAAAGCGTGTCACTTCTTGTGCTATCCATTGACACGAAATAATATGGTGTCGCGTGTTCCTAGGGTTATTGAGAACAGTTTTATTGACACTGTACCAAAGGCCCTAAGGTAAGATATCAAGCTCTTTTTCCGGTGAGACACGGATAAGATAAAGAAAGTAATAATCCATAGGCATAAAAGCGTGTCACTTCTTGTGCTATCCATTGACACGAAATAATATGGTGTCGCGTGTTCCTAGGGTTATTGAGAACAGTTTTATTGACACTGTACCAAAGGCCCTAAGGTAAGATATCAAGCTCTTTTTCCGGTGAGACACGGATAAGATAAAGAAAGTAATAATCCATAGGCATAAAAGCGTGTCACTTCTTGTGCTATCCATTGACACGAAATAATATGGTGTCACGTGTTCCTAGGGTTATTGAGAACAGTTTTATTGACACTGTACCAAAGGCCCTAAGGTAAGATATCAAGCTCTTTTTCCGGTGAGACACGGATAAGATAAAGAAAGTAATAATCCATAGGCATAAAAGCGTGTCACTTCTTGTGCTATCCATTGACACGAAATAATATGGTGTCACGTGTTCCTAGGGTTATTGAGAACAGTTTTATTGACACTGTACCAAAGGCCCTAAGGTAAGATATCAAGCTCTTTTTCCGGTGAGACACGGATAAGATAAAGAAAGTAATAATCCATAGGCATAAAAGCGTGTCACTTCTTGTGCTATCCATTGACACGAAATAATATGGTGTCACGTGTTCCTAGGGTTATTGAGAACAGTTTTATTGACACTGTACCAAAGGCCCTAAGGTAAGATATCAAGCTCTTTTTCCGGTGAGACACGGATAAGATAAAGAAAGTAATAATCCATAGGCATAAAAGCGTGTCACTTCTTGTGCTATCCATTGACACGAAATAATATGGTGTCACGTGTTCCTAGGGTTATTGAGAACAGTTTTATTGACACTGTACCAAAGGCCCTAAGGTAAGATATCAAGCTCTTTTTCCGGTGAGACACGGATAAGATAAAGAAAGTAATAATCCATAGGCATAAAAGCGTGTCACTTCTTGTGCTATCCATTGACACGAAATAATATGGTGTCACGTGTTCCTAGGGTTATTGAGAACAGTTTTATTGACACTGTACCAAAGGCCCTAAGGTAAGATATCAAGCTCTTTTTCCGGTGAGACACGGATAAGATAAAGAAAGTAATAATCCATAGGCATAAAAGCGTGTCACTTCTTGTGCTATCCATTGACACGAAATAATATGGTGTCACGTGTTCCTAGGGTTATTGAGAACAGTTTTATTGACACTGTACCAAAGGCCCTAAAGTAAGATATCAAGCTCTTTTTCCGGTGAGACACGGATAAGATAAAGAAAGTAATAATCCATAGGCATAAAAGCGTGTCACTTCTTGTGCTATCCATTGACACGAAATAATATGGTGTCACGTGTTCCTAGGGTTATTGAGAACAGTTTTATTGACACTGTACCAAAGGCCCTAAGGTAAGATATCAAGCTCTTTTTCCGGTGAGACACGGATAAGATAAAGAAAGTAATAATCCATAGGCATAAAAGCGTGTCACTTCTTGTGCTATCCATTGACACGAAATAATATGGTGTCACGTGTTCCTGGGGTTATTGAGAACAGTTTTATTGACACTGTACCAAAGGCCCTAAGGTAAGATATCAAGCTCTTTTTCCGGTGAGACACGGATAAGATAAAGAAAGTAATAATCCATAGGCATAAAAGCGTGTCACTTCTTGTGCTATCCATTGACACGAAATAATATGGTGTCACGTGTTCCTAGGGTTATTGAGAACAGTTTTATTGACACTGTACCAAAGGCCCTAAGGTAAGATATCAAGCTCTTTTTCCGGTGAGACACGGATAAGATAAAGAAAGTAATAATCCATAGGCATAAAAGCGTGTCACTTCTTGTGCTATCCATTGACACGAAATAATATGGTGTCACGTGTTCCTAGGGTTATTGAGAACAGTTTTATTGACACTGTACCAAAGGCCCTAAGGTAAGATATCAAGCTCTTTTTCCGGTGAGACACGGATAAGATAAAGAAAGTAATAATCCATAGGCATAAAAGCGTGTCACTTCTTGTGCTATCCATTGACACGAAATAATATGGTGTCACGTGTTCCTAGGGTTATTGAGAACAGTTTTATTGACACTGTACCAAAGGCCCTAAGGTAAGATATCAAGCTCTTTTTCCGGTGAGACACGGATAAGATAAAGAAAGTAATAATCCATAGGCATAAAAGCGTGTCACTTCTTGTGCTATCCATTGACACGAAATAATATGGTGTCACGTGTTCCTAGGGTTATTGAAAACAGTTTTATTGACACTGTACCAAAGGCCCTAAGGTAAGATATCAAGCTCTTTTTCCGGTGAGACACGGATAAGATAAAGAAAGTAATAATCCATAGGCATAAAAGCGTGTCACTTCTTGTGCTATCCATTGACACGAAATAATATGGTGTCACGTGTTCCTAGGGTTATTGAGAACAGTTTTATTGACACTGTACCAAAGGCCCTAAGGTAAGATATCAAGCTCTTTTTCCGGTGAGACACGGATAAGATAAAGAAAGTAATAATCCATAGGCATAAAAGCGTGTCACTTCTTGTGCTATCCATTGACACGAAATAATATGGTGTCACGTGTTCCTAGGGTTATTGAAAACAGTTTTATTGACACTGTACCAAAGGCCCTAAGGTAAGCTTCACCAAAGGCCCTAAGGTAAGATATCAAGCTCTTTTTCCGGTGACGCGGATAAGATAAAGTAATAATCCATAGGCATAAAAGCGTGTCACTTCTTGTGCTATCCATTGACACGAAATAATATGGTGTCACGTGTTCCTAGGGTTATTGAGAACAGTTTTATTGACACTGTACCAAAGGCCCTAAAGTAAGCTTCACCAAAGGCCCTAAGGTAAGATATCAAGCTCTTTTTCGGACGCGGATACGATAAAGTAATAATCTATAGGCATAAAAGCGTGTCATTTCTTGTGCTATCCATTGACACGAAATAATATGGTGTCACGTGTTCCTAGGGTTATTGAGAACAGTTTTATTGACACTGTACCAAAGGCCCTAAGGTAAGATATCAAGCTCTTTTTCCGGTGAGACACGGATAAGATAAAGAAAGTAATAATCCATAGGCATAAAAGCGTGTCACTTCTTGTGCTATCCATTGACACGAAATAATATGGTGTCACGTGTTCCTAGGGTTATTGAGAACAGTTTTATTGACACTGTACCAAAGGCCCTAAGGTAAGATATCAAGCTCTTTTTCCGGTGAGACACGGATAAGATAAAGAAAGTAATAATCCATAGGCATAAAAGCGTGTCACTTCTTGTGCTATCCATTGACACGAAATAATATGGTGTCACGTGTTCCTAGGGTTATTGAGAACAGTTTTATTGACACTGTACCAAAGGCCCTAAGGTAAGATATCAAGCTCTTTTTCCGGTGAGACACGGATAAGATAAAGAAAGTAATAATCCATAGGCATAAAAGCGTGTCACTTCTTGTGCTATCCATTGACACGAAATAATATGGTGTCACGTGTTCCTAGGGTTATTGAGAACAGTTTTATTGACACTGTACCAAAGGCCCTAAGGTAAGATATCAAGCTCTTTTTCCGGTGAGACACGGATAAGATAAAGAAAGTAATAATCCATAGGCATAAAAGCGTGTCACTTCTTGTGCTATCCATTGACACGAAATAATATGGTGTCACGTGTTCCTAGGGTTATTGAGAACAGTTTTATTGACACTGTACCAAAGGCCCTAAGGTAAGATATCAAGCTCTTTTTCCGGTGAGACACGGATAAGATAAAGAAAGTAATAATCCATAGGCATAAAAGCGTGTCACTTCTTGTGCTATCCATTGACACGAAATAATATGGTGTCACGTGTTCCTAGGGTTATTGAGAACAGTTTTATTGACACTGTACCAAAGGCCCTAAGGTAAGATATCAAGCTCTTTTTCCGGTGAGACACGGATAAGATAAAGAAAGTAATAATCCATAGGCATAAAAGCGTGTCACTTCTTGTGCTATCCATTGACACGAAATAATATGGTGTCACGTGTTCCTAGGGTTATTGAGAACAGTTTTTTTGACACTGTACCAAAGGCCCTAAGGTAAGATATCAAGCTCTTTTTCCGGTGAGACACGGATAAGATAAAGAAAGTAATAATCCATAGGCATAAAAGCGTGTCACTTCTTGTGCTATCCATTGACACGAAATAATATGGTGTCACGTGTTCCTAGGGTTATTGAGAACAGTTTTATTGACACTGTACCAAAGGCCCTAAGGTAAGATATCAAGCTCTTTTTCCGGTGAGACACGGATAAGATAAAGAAAGTAATAATCCATAGGCATAAAAGCGTGTCACTTCTTGTGCTATCGATTGACACGAAATAATATGGTGTCACGTGTTCCTAGGGTTATTGAGAACAGTTTTATTGACACTGTACCAAAGGCCCTAAGGTAAGATATCAAGCTCTTTTTCCGGTGAGACACGGATAAGATAAAGAAAGTAATAATCCATAGGCATAAAAGCGTGTCACTTCTTGTGCTATCCATTGACACGAAATAATATGGTGTCGCGTGTTCCTAGGGTTATTGAGAACAGTTTTATTGACACTGTACCAAAGGCCCTAAGGTAAGATATCAAGCTCTTTTTCCGGTGAGACACGGATAAGATAAAGAAAGTAATAATCCATAGGCATAAAAGCGTGTCACTTCTTGTGCTATCCATTGACACGAAATAATATGGTGTCACGTGTTCCTAGGGTTATTGAGAACAGTTTTATTGACACTGTACCAAAGGCCCTAAGGTAAGATATCAAGCTCTTTTTCCGGTGAGACACGGATAAGATAAAGAAAGTAATAATCCATAGGCATAAAAGCGTGTCACTTCTTGTGCTATCCATTGACACGAAATAATATGGTGTCGCGTGTTCCTAGGGTTATTGAGAACAGTTTTATTGACACTGTACCAAAGGCCCTAAGGTAAGATATCAAGCTCTTTTTCCGGTGAGACACGGATAAGATAAAGAAAGTAATAATCCATAGGCATAAAAGCGTGTCACTTCTTGTGCTATCCATTGACACGAAATAATATGGTGTCGCGTGTTCCTAGGGTTATTGAGAACAGTTTTATTGACACTGTACCAAAGGCCCTAAGGTAAGATATCAAGCTCTTTTTCCGGTGAGACACGGATAAGATAAAGAAAGTAATAATCCATAGGCATAAAAGCGTGTCACTTCTTGTGCTATCCATTGACACGAAATAATATGGTGTCACGTGTTCCTAGGGTTATTGAGAACAGTTTTATTGACACTGTACCAAAGGCCCTAAGGTAAGATATCAAGCTCTTTTTCCGGTGAGACACGGATAAGATAAAGAAAGTAATAATCCATAGGCATAAAAGCGTGTCACTTCTTGTGCTATCCATTGACACGAAATAATATGGTGTCACGTGTTCCTAGGGTTATTGAGAACAGTTTTATTGACACTGTACCAAAGGCCCTAAGGTAAGATATCAAGCTCTTTTTCCGGTGAGACACGGATAAGATAAAGAAAGTAATAATCCATAGGCATAAAAGCGTGTCACTTCTTGTGCTATCGATTGACACGAAATAATATGGTGTCACGTGTTCCTAGGGTTATTGAGAACAGTTTTATTGACACTGTACCAAAGGCCCTAAGGTAAGATATCAAGCTCTTTTTCCGGTGAGACACGGATAAGATAAAGAAAGTAATAATCCATAGGCATAAAAGCGTGTCACTTCTTGTGCTATCCATTGACACGAAATAATATGGTGTCGCGTGTTCCTAGGGTTATTGAGAACAGTTTTATTGACACTGTACCAAAGGCCCTAAGGTAAGATATCAAGCTCTTTTTCCGGTGAGACACGGATAAGATAAAGAAAGTAATAATCCATAGGCATAAAAGCGTGTCACTTCTTGTGCTATCCATTGACACGAAATAATATGGTGTCACGTGTTCCTAGGGTTATTGAGAACAGTTTTATTGACACTGTACCAAAGGCCCTAAGGTAAGATATCAAGCTCTTTTTCCGGTGAGACACGGATAAGATAAAGAAAGTAATAATCCATAGGCATAAAAGCGTGTCACTTCTTGTGCTATCCATTGACACGAAATAATATGGTGTCGCGTGTTCCTAGGGTTATTGAGAACAGTTTTATTGACACTGTACCAAAGGCCCTAAGGTAAGATATCAAGCTCTTTTTCCGGTGAGACACGGATAAGATAAAGAAAGTAATAATCCATAGGCATAAAAGCGTGTCACTTCTTGTGCTATCCATTGACACGAAATAATATGGTGTCACGTGTTCCTAGGGTTATTGAGAACAGTTTTATTGACACTGTACCAAAGGCCCTAAGGTAAGATATCAAGCTCTTTTTCCGGTGAGACACGGATAAGATAAAGAAAGTAATAATCCATAGGCATAAAAGCGTGTCACTTCTTGTGCTATCCATTGACACGAAATAATATGGTGTCACGTGTTCCTAGGGTTATTGAGAACAGTTTTATTGACACTGTACCAAAGGCCCTAAGGTAAGATATCAAGCTCTTTTTCCGGTGAGACACGGATAAGATAAAGAAAGTAATAATCCATAGGCATAAAAGCGTGTCACTTCTTGTGCTATCCATTGACACGAAATAATATGGTGTCACGTGTTCCTAGGGTTATTGAGAACAGTTTTATTGACACTGTACCAAAGGCCCTAAGGTAAGATATCAAGCTCTTTTTCCGGTGAGACACGGATAAGATAAAGAAAGTAATAATCCATAGGCATAAAAGCGTGTCACTTCTTGTGCTATCCATTGACACGAAATAATATGGTGTCACGTGTTCCTAGGGTTATTGAGAACAGTTTTATTGACACTGTACCAAAGGCCCTAGGGTAAGATATCAAGCTCTTTTTCCGGTGAGACACGGATAAGATAAAGAAAGTAATAATCCATAGGCATAAAAGCGTGTCACTTCTTGTGCTATCCATTGACACGAAATAATATGGTGTCACGTGTTCCTAGGGTTATTGAGAACAGTTTTATTGACACTGTACCAAAGGCCCTAAGGTAAGATATCAAGCTCTTTTTCCGGTGAGACACGGATAAGATAAAGAAAGTAATAATCCATAGGCATAAAAGCGTGTCACTTCTTGTGCTATCCATTGACACGAAATAATATGGTGTCACGTGTTCCTAGGGTTATTGAGAACAGTTTTATTGACACTGTACCAAAGGCCCTAAGGTAAGATATCAAGCTCTTTTTCCGGTGAGACACGGATAAGATAAAGAAAGTAATAATCCATAGGCATAAAAGCGTGTCACTTCTTGTGCTATCCATTGACACGAAATAATATGGTGTCACGTGTTCCTAGGGTTATTGAGAACAGTTTTATTGACACTGTACCAAAGGCCCTAAGGTAAGCTTCACCAAAGGCCCTAAGGTAAGATATCAAGCTCTTTTTCGGACGCGGATACGATAAAGTAATAATCTATAGGCATAAAAGCGTGTCACTTCTTGTGCTATCCATTGACACGAAATAATATGGTGTCACGTGTTCCTAGGGTTATTGAGAACAGTTTTATTGACACTGTACCAAAGGCCCTAAGGTAAGCTTCACCAAAGGCCCTAAGGTAAGATATCAAGCTCTTTTTCCGGTGACGCGGATAAGATAAAGTAATAATCCATAGGCATAAAAGCGTGTCATTTCTTGTGCTATCCATTGACACGAAATAATATGGTGTCACGTGTTCCTAGGGTTATTGGGAACAGTTTTATTGACACTGTACCAAAGGCCCTAAGGTAAGATATCAAGCTCTTTTTCCGGTGAGACACGGATAAGATAAAGAAAGTAATAATCCATAGGCATAAAAGCGTGTCACTTCTTGTGCTATCCATTGACACGAAATAATATGGTGTCACGTGTTCCTAGGGTTATTGAGAACAGTTTTATTGACACTGTACCAAAGGCCCTAAGGTAAGATATCAAGCTCTTTTTCCGGTGAGACACGGATAAGATAAAGAAAGTAATAATCCATAGGCATAAAAGCGTGTCACTTCTTGTGCTATCCATTGACACGAAATAATATGGTGTCACGTGTTCCTAGGGTTATTGAGAACAGTTTTATTGACACTGTACCAAAGGCCCTAAGGTAAGATATCAAGCTCTTTTTCCGGTGAGACACGGATAAGATAAAGAAAGTAATAATCCATAGGCATAAAAGCGTGTCACTTCTTGTGCTATCCATTGACACGAAATAATATGGTGTCACGTGTTCCTAGGGTTATTGAGAACAGTTTTATTGACACTGTACCAAAGGCCCTAAGGTAAGATATCAAGCTCTTTTTCCGGTGAGACACGGATAAGATAAAGAAAGTAATAATCCATAGGCATAAAAGCGTGTCACTTCTTGTGCTATCCATTGACACGAAATAATATGGTGTCGCGTGTTCCTAGGGTTATTGAGTACAGTTTTATTGACACTGTCCTGTATCTCTTCCAATATCTTCTATATCTTCTCCTAAATCTCTCCTAAACCTTCCGTATATCTCCTATATATCTCCACATATATCTCCTCCTGTATCTCCCCTATATCACAAATATATCCCCTCTATATCTCCTCCTATATCTCCTTCTTTATCTCCTCCTGTATCTCCACTATATCTCACCTATATCCCCTATTTATCCTCCGTATCTGTATAGCTTCTTGCCCATAGGCTCTACGAAAGGCTCCATCCTTACCGAAAGGCTCCATCCTTACCGAAAGGCCCTTGTTGAAAATGACTTGGAGAATATTTTTACAGGATTGATCCCCTACCTCTAGAAATATTCATAAATAAAAACTATACAGCTGTCGTCTGTATATGTCTAGCAAGCAGATACTACGTGTTGGTGTTTCTGTCCGGCTGTCTCTCTGTCTGCAGGAGATGCCAAAATGTCGTATCTCTAATGATTTTCAAACTTGATTAATTTTGGATCCTCATGCAGAGACATTGATATGGCGAAAATGGTATACTTTAATTTTCTCTCTCCGTGTGTCTGTTCGTGGGAGTGATCAGAATAAGGTCAAAAACGATTAATTGAATGGTGAAATGAAACGAAAATTGTCTCCTTCTTGTTAAGAGACACTTATTACGAAAAATCTAAACGATACGGGGCCTTTGGCATACAGTTAAGGGCCTTTGGAAAACAAAATCCCAATTTTGGGCAGTTTTGGGCGGTGTGGGTTTTACCTCCCCTTTTCAGGGGAGGCAAATCTTACAGAGCCTCCGGTGAACAAATTCCCGAACGTTACCCAAAACTAAGGGGACATCACTCTAAGTATTGATTGAGGGCCTTTGGTAAACAACTTTTGGGCAGATGAGCGCGGACCTGGAAGGAAACTTGAGGGCCCCCGGAGAACAATTTCCAAACGCCCAATGGGTTTCGTACATCGGAGTTACTAAGTATTTGATGACCGAGCGGTTTTGGCCATTTTGGTCTAAAGGACCGACCCCTGAAGTCCTATGACCGTATAAAAAGCCTTCCACACGGCCCTACGGCACAAAAAAGGCCTCCGACCAAGTCCTTTTGTGATATTGAGGCCTTTCGTGACGAGCCTTCTGGCTAAAAAACCCTAACCCTAACCCTAACCCTAACCCTAACCCTAACCCTAACCCTAACCCTAACCCTAACCCTAACCCTAACCCTAACCCTAACCCTAACCCTAACCCTGATTTTGCAACATAAAGGTCCTACAAACATCATTCTGTTGAGTGATACGGTAATATAGATTATTGCTGATATATATACACACACAATGTCATTCATTCCACAAAAGAAGCACTAAGCAACTGCTCATTTGTACACAAAGTCGGCTCTGCCAAACTATACTGAGGGGAAAAAGTTTAGCCATTTCCTAAATTGCACCTTATTTCTCAATTTTCTGAGTTCGGATTGACATCAAATTTATAGACAATGATATCTAGCATCTTAACTACAATATTTCAAATTATGGTTTGAATTTGAGACCTGGCACGTCTGGCGCGTGACGCCGAACAAGGTAGGGGTAGCACTCTGAAAATGACACACAGAACCAGTACCTTGCATGTCCGATAATTAGCCTTTATAACAGTACCACAATGTCTGCTAGGAGTCCTCAACTAAAAGCCACTGGAATACGCCAACAATTGCAGAAGCAGAACGCGTGCGAGGTCTTACCTTATTGACGTCATCCCTGCATCTTCCTCCCGTTCTGAGATCTTCCTTTCACAATTACGCCTCCACAAAGGTAAAGTTCAAACATAATTTATCTGCATTCTACTGCCATTTTGCCAATGGACAGTGTACCTGCGTCCGGCTAAGCCTAGCCTGTCTGTAATCATAAGTCAGTGTTAGGTGGACGTACAAGTAAATTCAAAAAACGAAGCTTGTTCCTCACAATATGTGCATAATTCCATGTCTCTGTTGCATTTCTGATCAAATCGGCTGTAGTTGTTCCGCTGAGAAGCGATAACGTCGTGAATACTTTACTACGTAATTGTCCTTATGTCAACTTGTTTACGCGGACAGCTAGAGCGTTGCCTGTCTTGGTTGTTGTCTAATTGACAGTTCTTTACTCTCAATTGAGAAATGACACTTTGGCTCACAAAAACATTTTAAGCCACCTCTTTGGCCGTCACGCCACCAGTAAGCATGCAGTTAGCCTCATTCCAATGATCTAATGTTACTCCTTGGCTATGTTCCATTTGAATCGTCCAGCAATTTTTTGTGGTTTATTTTGTTCTTGACAATTAGCATTAATCTGCGATAGGTATTGTCGATATACACTGCATGTGCATAATATTATGTGTGCTTGTGCAAGATGTCATTTTAGCACTAATACGTCAAAGAGCCTAACGCGTGAATAATCACGTGAACTAACTGTACCATTAGTGAGTTAGCTTTTCAAATTGGTAGATGATACTCATTTAAGGAATTCTTTACCTTTGTGTTGAAAAAATATTTTGGTCGAAAGAAATTGCTAAACTTTTTTCCCATAGTAAATGTTACGGTTTTGCATTTGAGGTACAATGTAAGTATATAATGCACAAATGCCTAAGAAATGCACTAATTCAAGTGTTCAGTGCATTTTATTCTAACTGTCTTGTCTTGGATTGGAGCCACGATCTGGAAAAACATATCTTATGGCGTTTGAGACCAACGTGGATCTAAATCAGCCTGGGTTATGCTAATCAAGATCCATTTTTGTTCTCTAATAGCTTCTTCATTACATGTACCAACTATAAAACCCTTTCCCAAACGACAAAATTTAAGGGTGATCCACTTCAAAAAATGCAACAAATGACAAAATGGATGTTCTTACAGATAGGATTTGTGTAAAATATGGCATGGAAATTATTGAGACAAAAAGAGAAACTGCTGGTTATCAGCAGCTTCTCCTTTTGTCTCAATGTTTTCCCAATGATATCCTATTAGAGATGTCAAAACCAGGTCTTGTTTGGGAAAGGGTTAAAGTATTTGACCATAGGCTGATCTGGAAATCTGGTTTTCTAAAGGGCCCTTTTTACCAGATCCTGGCTCATATACAAGTTGAAAGTAGCACAAATAAATTCTTCAATACATTATCTTGGGTCACAAAAGTAAAATCTCTTTATGTTCTAATATCACAAATTTCAATAAATCAATGAATGTTAATTTAGATTTTATATGTACATCTCAACAAATACAAGAGGGTCAGGACGACCCTAAATTGCAGTATATATCCTTTACCATACAAATACAGGTTTTGAAAATTCATACATAAATGACTCTTGGAAAAAATGAAAGAAAAGAAGGAAAATAAAAGTAAATGACAACCAGCATTTTCTCCATTGCTCTCAATGTTCATACTATAACAAAAAATGTGTTAGTTTTGTTCCTTTCAATTTAGACTTGTCTGTTCTGTCTTGTTTTTGTATGGAAAATAGTTTCATATCTTACATGATTCTTATGACACTCAAACTTTAATACTTCTATTCAGAGTAAAACTATAGCTTAACCATTTCCCAAAAAAGAAAGGGTTAACCCATTCCCAAAATTTTGGACTTTTCAAAATTCAAAGATGCTGCAGACGAAAATTTTTTGTAAATTAAATATAAATTTCTTAGGTCTTTTTGGGTAGAAGCCATTGTGGGAAATGAAGAAATTGCTTGTCACAAGCTATTTCTTCCTTTCCAACAATGTTTTCCAAATGAAGTCAAAATAGTCAATATTTGGTAATGAGCTAAAAGGCAAATCATTTTCAAAATGTGTATCAATAATGATGAGGCAAACAACAACATATTTAGCGTTAACAGAACTACAACAGTAATCATGGCGGGGAGTCATGTGACACAACAACAAAAATAGCAATGAATCTTATGCTAAAAATAAATTTGGTTTACCGTTATGTATCGAAAAAAAAGTAGGTGTCATTATAAAATCTCGTAACTACATCTTGAATCACTCAAGCCGTAGTTACAAGGTTTCATAATAACAAATACAAAAATACTATTGTTTGTCCGATTGGATTGTATGGAGTTTTACGTCCCACTCAACAGCTAAGGTCATATGGAGACAGGACCTCGGTTTAAAGTCTCATCCAAAAGACTATATTGTTTGTCCGAAATAATGACACTGTTATCGGGATAAGATCAATACCTATTGTCGAAAATCTGTAAATTAGAGACTAATTTGAATTTGGTTTGACACAAGGGGGAAAAAGCCAGGCATTTTTTTGATATGCCAGATCTTCTCAACAACAACAGACAAAGAAGTTTTTGATAACCAAACAAAATTTAGTTTATTCATCAATAATTTTTTTATTAAGTGTTGTTTAAATGGTCAAGAAAATCCCTGGTGATAATCTGCTTCCCTGCTTCAGACCAATTTCAATTCTGTCAAATATTAAAAGGTCCATTGAAAATAATTGAAAATGTTGACTCACATGATTCTTCGCCATGGTAATACATTAAGCCATCAACCTAGGCATTTATTCAAGAGCTCTAGATAAGAGGAGGTTAAGTCTTTTCAAAACTCAATATTCCAATTCTTCTGCAAACACTATGTTGTTGGTACTCATTGAAATCATCTCATTGAGACGATTCCAATGAGCACCCAAAACATAAGATTTTGAATTGAAATAACAATGTTGGAATGCCTTTACCACCTCTTTTCTGTAGTTTTGTTTACAAAATACAAATATTATCACAGAGTAAATTATTGGTTCATACATGTATTACTGGTTTTATTTGTTAAAGAAGATCCTGGGTAATATTTTTGACCCGTTAACGCAAAAGGTACCAAAAGGTGAATCGAAAAAGGGATTTATCCAAATCAGATTGTGCGAACTGCGCAGGCTGACAACCGTCCGAAGTATTCATTTCAGATTAATAAAATGAAAAATGCTGAAAATATCTACCCTTTCCAAAATAAGACTTAGTTTTGATGTCTCTATTAAACCCATTACCAGATGGCAAAATTTTGGTCTGTTCCAATTCGCAAGGTGTTGCAGACAACAATTTCAAATTGATGAAATTTGAAAAATCTTTCCAAATTAGGATAGAAATCATTGTGGAAAATGCAGAAATTGCCTGTTGAATGCAATTTCTTCATTTTTTACAATTTCCCAAGCCTTTTCTTGTAAAGGAGTCAACAGGAGTCAATGTGCAGTAATGGGTGAATAAGGCATTGGAAAACATTAAAGTGAAACCAGACTTTCACTCTTTTCCTAATTTTCTACCAAATTTGATATGATTGTCAAGTTATATTTGGCATAAGTTTTATTCAGCGTAAGGGCACTTCTTGCTATTACTGGCCCATAATAGGTAGTATGATCTGTCCCTTTAATGACATTTCTAAAATACATTCAGTTTGAATTTATTAGGGTTTTACGCCGTTTTCAACTGCCAGGGTCATATCGCAGTGGCTGGTCCACCTAAGCATGGGTTCCTGTTGTTTCTCAAACCAGTACTACCACAACACCCTTACCAAGCCTCCAGCTGCTCGCCCACTTAGGTTAACACTTTCAAATCCATTGGTGCATGAAACTTTTGTCAGAAAGGGTATTTGCTGCGGCCGGGTATCGAACCCGGGTCCTCTCGAATGAGAGGCAGATGCGCTACCAACTGCGCTTAGGCCGCCGCCAAAATACATTCAGATTATAGAAAAATGTCTTCTTTATAAATAACATCTGAGCTGGGGGCTGAAAAAGAGCAGTCAGAGGACAGCAAATGGTAACTATCAAGTCTTGGATAGTGAAATAATTCTCTCAGTACGACGTTATGAATCTTTGTCTAGAGGCTAAAATTATGGTCAAAGAAGCATGTGCAAAGTTTCAGAGTAATAACATGAGTAGAAACAGAGGTATGACACTTGCATGTAAAACCTTAATCAAAGAATTACCAATGTTTGGTGACGAGAATAGCCCCCCCCCACCATTCTACAAATAGTTGCTTGTACCATGGAGCATTCCAATCTAGATCCAGGGTGCCCTCTTGAATGCCATCTGATCTTGATCCATGTTGGCACCAAATTCCTCAATGGCATATCTCCATGACAAATAGTGAGTCTGAATTCAAACCCTAGATTTTCTTTGTCAATTGACAAGGAAAGACCACTGTGAACTGAAATTTACAACCAACCCTAAAAGACCTCCATATATGATAGCAATAAAAAGATAAGACCAGCTGAGAAATTATGTGAAAAATATAACAAATGCATATTCTAGCAATATTTGTCATTATCAGACTTTCAAACAACTTTTTTCCACTGTCTAATGCAAAATTGTTCTATTTGAATGCATGTCTCAGCCAATCAGATTGATTGTTATGTAATTTCATAATACAACTTGGAATTTCTGTTTTGTGAATACTGCTCCCTTGAACTTTGACCTTGACCTAAAATCTAGTATAAGACTAGGAGTTTCTGCTTGGTGAATACAACCCCAGACCTTCATCGCGTCATGGACACGACCTTTAACATTGACCTTGAACTTTAACCTTGGCCTTCTATGCAGTAGTAGCTGTGTTACTCGGTATGAAGTATATCTGTGTGCAATGTTACACCAATGTTACCCTGAAATATAAAATATCTTAACCCATTACCAGACGGCAAAATTTTGCACCGTTCCAAATTCAGAGATGATGCAGACGACAAATTCAAGTAAATACACTTTCTTATTTTGGTCTTTGTGAGTAGAAAATATTCTCGAAAATGAAGAAATTGCTTGTCACAAGCAATTTCTTCATTTTCCAAAATGTTTTTGGTCCAAAGCTTTTTTTCTCATAGGCAGTCAAAAAAGTAATTGTGTGGCAATGGGTTAATGTTATCCATATTGGTGACAACTTTACGGATTGCCGTTTAACCCTTTACAAAACCACAAAATCTTAGGTATTCCAATTGGAAAGCTGCTGCAGACGACTGAATAGATATTACTAAATCTAGAATTTGTGAATAATATATCCAAGAAAACATTGAATCTTTATGTTTTCCCAAGCCTTTTTCTTTTGGTGATGTCAAAACCGGGTCTTGTTCGGGAAAGGGTTTTAACACTTTTAGCGATAATTTTCATCAGACTAGTTAGTTGAATTTTTTAACAAATTGTTACATATAATCCTAACAGATAGTATCAAATGCTCTACAATTAGTTTATGGTCACTGTCAATCAAAATACTAATTGACCAATCATTTAGTAATGTGTTTTCCACAACTTAAGAAATTGATTAAGTTTTATGTGATAATCAGCATTCACTCCCTTTCACTTGATGTTTTCCAAGCTATGCCATGATTATTTTCTTTTCTTTTTTGTAACATTACATGTTTCATCTGCAAAGAGTTGAACTGTCAAAGAGTGGACTTGTACCCCACTTGTACCTGACCTTTGACCTATGTGAACCCAAAACAACAAGTTATCTATGTGGTCATAGAAAACATTTGTGTTTAATAAATCTATGTCAAATAAACAGTTGTGGATTTACAGCACATAACTAAAAACTAATATACCCCCTTCAATTTTGTAGGTGGGGGTTATAAAAAACGAAAACATTTTGTTGCATAGTTCAGTAAAATAACTGCACAGCTACAGATAATGTAATGATGTATCAAAATGTAGAATATCAGCCAATGTTTATCAAAAGATACCCCAGCCAATACATTTGTCCAGAAAAGCATTTTTTGGTCGAATCAGGGACTGTAACCCATAAATTGTTGTAAAAATGTTCGTGTAATTTACGTCTTGTTCATCTACGGGTCCTAATAAACACTTCTGCCAAGAATGAAGCAAATTGGACAGTTACGATAAGATTTTTCTCACAGACTGATCAACCAACTACAGGACCAACCAACTGACAGGCTAATACCAGTTTACACCCCCATAACCTTTGTTTGCGGCGGTGAAATGAGTACCCACAACTTTGAATTACTAGTTACTCGTTGCATACAAATAAAATATAACAAATGTTTCTGTTTCTTACGGCACTTTAAAAGTACCAAATTATATGTGATGTGCTAGATCTGCATCTTATATTTGCTAGAAATTTTGGTTAATTATATCAACATAAAACATATCATTTTGAGCAGTTCAATGATTTTTCTATACATTTTGAAAATATCGTATTACAAAAAAATGCACTAAAATGGTGGGAATTTTGTGTTTATTATTAACACAAATACCACAAAAAGTAAAGAAATGAGTCCAAATAAGCATTATTTCAAACAAAAAACATTTAAAATACAATTGGAAGTGGTTTGAGCTTCAGCATCATATTCGAAAAGCAATAAAAGTAACTTTGTAAAAGGCATATACCTGAAACTGCACTCATTTGACCTTTGACCTCGTTATGAGCTTTGACCTCGTTATGACCTTAAAAGGCCTTTCAAAATGATACATACACCCTAGGTTGATTGCTGATACCCTAAATAGCATATCAAACATGAAAGTTGAGCATTGGTAAAATGTTCCTACACAAGTCACATTTTTGGTCATATTTCGGTTGGCTATTTTAATCAATTAGAAAATTAATTAAAAATTGTGCATAGGCAATTTAGCATATTTTTATACCACAACTTGATGATAAATGTCTAGGCTTTATTTTGGTACCTAATATGTGAATGAAAAGCACAAACTAAACGAGTTATAGCTCATGTTCTAACTATACTCTAAAAATATGACCCAAAAAATCATCAAAAGTTCTAATTAAAACTTCAAAATCATGCATATGCAAATCTGCTGATTTGCATATCTATACTGCAAAATAAAGATAGATGTCATACCAATATTATTAGTCTACACCCAGAAGTAAGTGAGTTAGGGCGGATTTTCTAGCTATAACATTGATTTTTGTACCTAGTTGACCTTTGACCTAGTGGTGACCTTAAAATGACCTCTATAAGGTGACATCCACCCTAATCATATTCCATACATATCAGTTTCATTTAGGCATGGATGTCAATCATTAACAAAAAGTTCCTACAAAAGTATTTTCTAGAGCCTTTTTTCTATAATTTAGGTAGACTACTTAGTCTGATAGGCCCCTTCCTCCCTGCAATGCCCAAGTTTTTTGACATATGTAAAAATTTGTGAACATATTTTGAAAAGAGTGACTCAAGGAACATTCCTGCAAAGTCTGGTTCAATTGGGCCCACTGGTTGATTTTTAAAGAATTTTCTTATGATTTCTTTAAGTCCAATAAGCCTCTTCCTCCCTGCCACACCTACATTTTTTGACAAATCAAAAATTCTCGAACAAATTTTAAAAAAGGGTCACCCAAGGAACATTCCTGCCAAGTTTGGTAAAAATTGGCCCAATGGTATAGGAGGAGATGTTTAAATAAATTGTGAACGGACAGATGGACGGACAGACAGACTGAAAAGATGACGCCAATATTTGTCCGCCTCCGGCGGCGTATAAAAAATCTGTGGTTAAGTAAGCATGTTATTTTAGATAAAATTTACATATTTCTGATTTTGTATAGAAGGAATTCAGAAACATGAAAAGATAATATTCTCCACAAAGGCCCCTTTCCTCAAACAAAATTTGTTCAAAAATTATTTATTTCAATGACATTTACACATTTAGGGATTTTATAAAGTTGTGTTGATTTTTACAGTGTAATAACCTGTGATGACCATAGCTTTAAGTAGCATAATAAAGATAACTTGATCAGGGGCTATATTCACCAACCTGTAACAATAAATGATATGAAATATTTTCTTTTTCCCTTAATATTTGCTCATGCACTTTACCTGTGTGGACCAGAGAATTAGGTATCTAAGTGAGGGCAGCTTGATCAAGTCATTGGGTACTAGTATCATGTAAATGCAACATTTTCTCTCTTTCTCTCAATGTTTTATTCATGCACTTTACCTGTGTGGACCAGAGATTTAGGTATCTAAGTGACGGCAGCTTAATCAGGTCATCTGCAAAGCCACTAATTACATGAGTGAACGCTAGCCTCAGGCACTCCAAGTTTCCAAAAGAACCCAAACTCAACATCTTGGCTAGATCAGCATTAGTTGACTTGGACCGCAAAGTGAGCTTTCTTGGGCTTCCCTTTTGTTGCTGGAATAAAGAATACATAGAAATTATAGAAATGACAAATGCATTGTCTAACATGTTTCATGTTCAAAAAGGCTTTATTCACAGCAATAAACAATCTGTGACTAAAAACAGAATACATGTCTGAAAATCTAGGAACCAGAGAATGCATTGCAAGTGATTTTCTTTGGCAAACTGCTTCATCTGACACATCTAGTGGAATGCACATGATGCAGAAATAGAATTCCTTCGTTCATTTGGTCTAAAGTTGAAGGAGAAGTATCAATTCTTACCAACCATAGGCCAATCATCTTTTATAGCAATGCTGACCAAGGCTAGGCTTTCAGCACATTAAAATCTTCACTTGTGAAACTAAAAATCTGCATATTCATATAAATGGAAGATCACTTTCATAAATGTAATTTAAGTTTGCACAATCTTTGTTCAATCTGTATTTCATCAGAAAATTCAATACAATCTCAACGAAACGATTCTAATCAGTACCAACCAAATAGGGTTTGATTAACAATTTTAAATTCACCTTTTTCTTTTAAAAAGCCTCTAACTCCTCTTATCTGTAGCTACTAGCCTGATATACATCAATGCTGCTCTCGGGCAGTTGTTTATAGTGATGAAGTTTGTTAAAAGCATAATTTGGATCTCAATCAGAGCATATACACAGTCTGCTGTGGATCAATGTGGTGTCAAAAGTCATAGGGGCATTTTATGGCAGATCCTCCATCAATGAATGATTACTCACTATTTCTCTGAGAGCGATTTGCTAATCACAGACTTCTGCGTACATTTGTTTCCCGGTCATGGTACTCTGTAAGGTCATAACCATCTGCATCTTCAGATCGTTACTCTCAACAACGTTACACTCTAAAAAGGCACATATTACCTGAAAATTTTTAAAAGGGTTAGATTTTATTAACCCTTTCCCACACATTGACGCTTTTGGATGCCCCACAAAATAAAGGCTTTGGAAAACATTGTGGAAAATGAAGAAATTGCTTGTGACAAACAAATGTAAAATTTTGTTCAATGGAAATTGTCTTCTGCAACACCTATGTGTTTGGACTAGGCTAAAATTTTGTTAACCCATTACCCAACAACAAACTTTTAGGGTGGTCAAAATTGAAAGATCCTGCACACGACAATTTCAAGTAGATGGAATTTTTAACTTATAACTCTTTTTGGATGGAAAACATTGCGATAAGCAATTTCTTCATTTTCCACGATGTTTTCAATGGCCACTATTTTCTGTGGAGTAAAAAAGTCATCTTGTGGTAATTGGTTAAGTGAAAGGTGACATAATTTTGGAAAAAAAATATTATTGCATAGGTGTTATTCTAAAACGTTGTAACTTCAACTTGATTGAAGCTGTAGTTAAGAGATTTTATACCAATACCAATGGTTTATCAATACATAACATCCCAGTCTATATTGATAACAAAGTTCCTTGTTATTTGAAATTAATACTTGATCAACACTTTCAAGCTAAACCTGTCTTAATCAAGAAATTCAATTTGATTTAAGGTTTACAGACCCTGAAAAAAATAGCACTTTCTAGCCATACGAAATGCATGAAATTACTCACACTTGTAAATAAACTTCACATAAGTTGATTAACCGTGCCGGATTTCAAAATTATGCTTCAAGAAGAAAATAATTTACAAGTATTTTTTAATCTATATTCATATGCAAGGGAGGTATTTTGAACATTTTTGTCAAATATTTCCATAAGTTTGCATTAATTCAAAATTTAACAAGATGTGTTTGTGAAACACAAATGCCCCCGAAATAGCCATTTTTCTAAAATGTTAAGTTTTCATGGAGTAAAGGGTTATTAAGGGTTAAGGGATGACCTTGAGAAAGGTCAAATTGCTTGGAACAGATAGATATCATTGAAAGGAAGTTGCATACCAAATTTGAGCTTTGTATGTCACATACTTTTGGAGAAAAGGCAAAGGTTAAGTTTTCGGAGTAAAAGGTTAAGTTTTCGTAGAGTAAAGGGTTGATAAGGGTTAACGGATGACCTTGAGAAAGGTCAAATTGCATGAAACAGATAGATATCATTAAAAGGAAGTTGCATACCACATTTGAGCTTTGTATGTCAAATACTTTTGGAGAAAAGGCAAAGGTTAAGTTTTCGGAGTAGAAGGTTAAGTTTTCATAGAGTAAAGGGTTGATAAGGGTTAAGGGATGACCTTGAGAAAGGTCAAATTGCATGGAACAGATAGATATCTTTGAAAGGAAGTTGCATACCAAATTTGAGCTTTGTAGGTCACATACTTTTGGAGAAAAGGCCAAGGTTAAGTTTTCGGACAGACGGACGGACAGACAGACAGACGGACACGAGTAAAACAATATGCCCCCGATCTCTCGATACGGGGGCATAAAAATGTACAAAATGCTTATGTTTGTATTTGGAATGGAAATGTAACACGGTTTAGGAATTACTGGAACTTTTCAAATTTCGCACCTAGCTCTCTTGTGCTTTTGAGGGTTTGGATACCTTAATTTTGTTTATGTAAAATTCACAGGCATTAACCCTTTCCTAAACAACGCCTTATTCCGATGTCCCTACTAGAAAATGCTTGAGAAAATGTCGAGGCAAAAGGAGAAAGTGCTAATAACCAGCAATGTCTTCTTTCACCTAAACATTTTCTGTCCCTTGATGTGCATAGATCCTTTCTTTATCAACATCCATTCTGTCGTCTATGGTGGATCCAGGATCTGTGTGTGAAGGGGCTTCGGATATACAAATAGAGGGGTTCCTTTTCTTAGTATTACATAATTTTGACTGAATTTCTGCATGAAAATAAAATAACCAGGCTATGGAGGGTGGCTCATTTGAACTTGTGAAACCCCTCTTGATCGGCCACTGCTTGTCCAAAGCAGTTTTCAGAAAGGACCACCCGGACATTTAACCGTTTTGGAAAGGGATGAAATATGATATATACTAACAATTTTACAATAAAATTTGAAACATCTGTAAATTTTCATGATTCTACATTACATGCTTTTTGAGTTATGATCCGGAATAGAATCAAGTTATAAAATCAACAAAGGGCAATAACTCAAAAAAGTTTGATCGGCAGAGTTACGGTTCTTGTGCACTGCACCTCTCCATAATGAGATCTATCCACCTGTAAAGTTTCATGATTCTACCTTACATGCTTTTTGAGTTATGCTCCGGACAAGAATCAAGTTATAAAATCAACAAAGGGCAACAACTCAAAAAATTTGATCCGCAGAGTTACGGTTCTTGTGCACTGAACCTCTCCCTAATGAGATCTATCCACCTGTGAATTTTCTTGATTCTACCTTTAATACTTTCCGCGTTATGCTGCGGACAAGGTTTGGTCTACGGACAGACCGACCGACCTACCGACACTTGCAAAACAATATACCCCGATTTTCTTCGAAAGGGGGCATAATAAATAAATCTAACATTCTTATGTAATTGTCGTTTGCAACATCTTTCAAATTGGAAGAGTTCAAAATTTTGCCATATTGTAATGGACTAATAATTCACGGTGGATAATCATGTGATACAATATTTTCAGAGAATCTTCAATAACTTTGTAAATACAGGACCGATTTGATTTGGTTTGAAGCAGAGAATGTGGACAGACGTCACGCATTAGATGGAAGTGTTGGATTTTTGAAAAATCAACTGATAAAAAAGTTATTGAAGATAAACTAAAATTTTGGTTTATCTTCAATAACTTTTTTATCAGTTGATTTTTCAAAAATCCAACACTTCCAGCTTATTCCAGGCATTTTCCCACCTTCTCTGCTTCAAACTGAATTCAAAGTCGAGTATTAAACAAGAGGACCATGATGGTCCTATATCGCTCACCTGAACCAAACTGATATGAGCAACACTTATGTTCAATTCAATTGATATTTATGACTTCAAGACTGAATATGAACTTATGGTCAATAACGTTGTGAAAATCAAAATCATCCAAGCTCTTATGGTGCCCAATATTGTTTTTTTTTTAAATAATTGTAGATTCTAGAGTTTAAACAAGGTCGAAAAAAGCCAAAAATGCAATTTCATCAAATTCAAGGGCACAAAACTCTCGTCTATCTGGTCAGATCAGACTGAAAATCAACCTCATCGGAGATCTTATATTCTCCAAGAATGAGTCCAAGATTTGTCTTCATTGATTAGTAATTGTAGATTCTAGAGTGTAAACAAGGTCGACAGCAGCCCGAAATGGCAATTTTATCAAATTCAAGGGCAGATAACTCTCGTCTTTCTAGTTATATCAGACTGAAAATCAACCTCATACCTGATCTTATGGTCTCCAACATTGTGTCCAAATTTTGTCTTGATTGATTAATAATTGTAGATTCTAGAGTGTAAACAAGGTCGAAAACAGCTGAAAATGGCAATTTTATCAAATTCAAAGGCACATAACTCTCGTGTTTCTGGTCAAATCAGACTGAAAATCAAACTCGTCTGACATCTTATGGTCTCCAACATTGTGTCCAAGATTTGTCTTGATTGGTCTATAATTGTAGATTCTAGAGTGTAAACAAGGTTGAAAACAGTCAAAAACGGCAATTTTATCAAATTCAAAGGCACATAACTCTTGACTCTCTGATCACATCAGACTGAAAATCACACTCATCCAAGATCTTATGCTCCCCAACATTGTGTCCAAGATTTGTCTTGATTGATTAATAATTGTAGATTCTAGAGAGTAAACAAGGTCAAAAACAGCCGAAAACGGCAGTTTTGTCAAATTCAAGGGCACTTAACTCTTGACTTTCTGATCAGTTCAGACTGAAAATGAAACTCATCCAAGATCTTATGCTCTCCAACATTTTGTCCAAGTTTTGTCTTGATTTATTAATAATTGTTGATTCTAGAGTGTAAACAAGGTCGAAAACGGCCAAAAATGGCAATTTTGCCCAATTCAAGGGTGCATAACTCTCATCTTTCTGGTCAGATCAGACTGAAAAGCAATCTCATCCCTGATCTTATGGTCTCCAACATTGTGTCCAAGTTTTGTCTTGATTGATTAATAATTGTAGATTCTAGAGTGTAAACAAGGTCGAAAACAGCTGAAAATGGCAATTTTATCAAATTCAAAGGCACATAACTCTCGTGTTTCTGGTCAGATCAGACTGAAAATCAAACTCGTCTGACATCTTATGGTCTCCAACATTGTGTCCAAGATTTGTCTTGATTGGTCTATAATTGTAGATTCTAGAGTGTAAACAAGGTTGAAAACAGTCAAAAACGGCAATTTTATCAAATTCAAAGGCACATAACTCTTGACTCTCTGATCACATCAGACTGAAAATCACACTCATCCAAGATCTTATGCTCCCCAACATTGTGTCCAAGATTTGTCTTGATTGATTAATAATTGTAGATTCTAGAGGGTAAACAAGGTCAAAAACATGCGAAAACGGCAGTTTTGTCAAATTCAAGGGCACTTAACTCTTGACTTTCTGATCAGTTCAGACTGAAAATGAAACTCATCCAAGATCTTATGCTCTCCAACATTTTGTCCAAGTTTTGTCTTGATTTATTAATAATTATTGATTCTAGAGTGTAAACAAGGTCGAAAACGGCCAAAAATGGCAATTTTGCCCAATTCAAGGGCGCATAACTCTCATCTTTCTGGTCAGATCAGACTGAAAATCAGACTCATTTGAGATCTTATAGTCCCCAAAATTGTGTCCAAGTTTTGTCTTAGTTGATTAATAATTGTAAATTCTAGAGTGTAAACAAGGTCGAAAACGGCTGAAAACAGCAATTTTGTCAAATTCAAGGGCACATAACTCTTGAATTTCTGATCAGATCAGAATGAAAATCAAACTCGTCCAATATCTTATACTCCAAAACATTGTGTCCAAGTTTTGTCTTGATTTATTAATAATTGTAGATTCTAGAGTGTAAACAAGGTTGAAAACAGCCAAAAATGGCAATTTTGCCCAATTCAAGGGCACATAACTCTCATCTTTCTGATCAGATCAGACTGAAAATAAAACATATCCGAGATCTTATGGTCTCCAACATTATGTCCAAGTTTTGTCCTCATTAATCAATAATTGTAGATTCTAGAGTGTAAACAAACTTAAAGTGACATTTCACATTTATTTCATTTTATAAAAGTATGTCTTTATGCAAAGATTGTTTATTCTAATGCGTAGAAATGCTATCAGTTTTTTGAATTTGTTATTCATAAGCGAAAAATACTCCTTTAAGTTGAGACAGAAATGACAAATTCTATATAAATCTGAACTGGTGTCCTCAACAAATTGTCTAATTTTAGCAAAAAATTATAAATTTCTCGTAAACGGTTCAATATTTCGTCTTGAAATTTTCAGAATTTCCATTAGAAAAGATGCTCTTTCAGATAGAATAAAAGTGAACTTTATTTAAAAGTAATTGTGAAATGTCACTTTAAAAACAGCATTTTTTGACATTCAAGGGCAGATAACTCCGCAATTTCTGGTCCGATCAGGCCCATAATCGAACTTGTCCGAGAGCTTATGATCCTTCTTGTTTTGGCCAAGTTTGATCAATATTGCCTAACTTTTGTGGATGCTAGAGTGTAAACACCCCAAATGTTGATGGACGGACGGACGCCGGACAAAAAGTGACCACAATAACTTACCTTGAGCACTTCATGCTCAGGTGAGCTATAAAGACATTGAAGATTATCGGAAATTCTGAGTCACGTGATTATACATCGTGATAATTACTCACTCTGAGCCACTGTTTCTCTGTGAGGGAGTCAGAATAGTCCACTTCTTTACGTTGTCTTTATCTTCTCTTCTTCTTCTTCTTGAGTAAGCTTGTCAACCTGGAGATAAACAATATAAAAGTTATAGTCCAGTCACGATAATATGGCACATGTTTATTAATTCTATTGATGTAATAAATGGAAAAACATTCATAATTTTGATACAACTTAACCCTTTCTCGAACGACAAAATTTTAGGGTTACTGACTTCAAAAACTGCCACAGATGACAAAATGTATGTTATTAAAGATAGAATTTGTGTAAAATATGGCACAGAAAATATTGAGACAATAGGAGAAACTGCTGGTTATCAGCAGTTTCTTCTTTTGTTTCAATATTTTCCCAAGCCATTACTATCAGGGACGTCAAAACCAGGTCTTGTTTGGGAAAGTGTTAAATGAAAGTCTTTGCATATGATTGGTTTGAATCTTACAGGTGTTGGAAACCTGAAAGATTTGAACCATCACATGCTAAAATTACTGAAGTTTGGAGTTTGATATTGTGTTGTTTACATAGGTACAATTTGTAAACATTTGCAAAAACAGTGTGATAAGGCTAGATAGCATTCAGAATTCATATCTTCAATCTTTTATAAGCTATGGACACTAAATACCCAGACAAAAAATTGTAAAATTACACACATTTGTAAATAAACTTCACATACGGTAAGTTGATTCACCATGCCGGATTTCAAGATTATGCTTCAAGAAGAAAATAATTCACAAATATTAATTTACTCTATATTCATATGCAAGGGAGGTAATTTTGAACATTTTTGTCAAATATTTCCATATATTTTGCATATAACCAGTAGTTTCTCCTTTTGTCTCAATATTTTCTGTGCTATATTATACACTAATACCTTCCTTTTTAACATCAAGTTTGTCGTCTACAGCAGTTTGTAAATTGGAAAACCCTAAAATTTTATTGTTTGGGAAAGCGTTAAAGAGACCCATGCTAGATATTTTAGTAACCAGAACAACATGGGGACAGTCAGAATTTGCAATTCTAGGGCTAAACAAGAGCTGTCACTGTAAGATGACAATGCCCCCGACACCGCTTTGATTTTAAATTATGGCCAATCTATGTTCAAGGTCAAGGTCATCCAGGGGTCAAGGTCACCAAAGTATGTGCCTACAGAAAGCTAATGTACCAAGGAATGTTGTGGTAAAGTATGAAGCGAATATGTTAAGTAATAAGGAAGTTATGGCCAATATTAAAGTTTTTGGACGGAATGACGGACAGACGGACGGATAGACAGACGGACGGTCAAGTCAAATTTATGATGCCTCCCTATCGGGGGCATAAAAAAGGTATTTTGAAGCTGCTACCAAGTTTTCACTATCTATAAAGATCCGTTCTCCCATCAATGTTACTCTAAATAGAAAGTAAGAGTGGGTAAATTAAGATACAAACTTGATTAAGAGGAACTTAATGGACTTCATTAAAAAATTCCTTGGACAGAAATGATCTAGCCATACAGCTGATGATATAGGTTGACCAAATAATATGATATTTCATAAATACATTTTTTTTCTGATTGTATATTCCCTTTAACTCAATCGCAAAAAAATCTTTATTTCGGGTAGTTCAATTTGAAAGCTGCTTTTGGCGATATAATAGATCTATGTTGATAAATGTAAAATTTGTGCATCTTATAGTGCAAAAAATATTGAGGCAAAAAGGAGAAATTGACGATTTTAACGCTTAAATTTTGTCATTTGGGAAAAGGTTGAGTTATACAGTATCAAAATTCGTACCTCATCACCTGATTCATCTTGTTGCAGTAACGTACGCAGGAAGGTCTGTCGTTCATGTCCCGTTGACTTCTGATCAAACATACCCGCCTGAATGACCTTTTTGTCGACATTCAGTTTAAATTTAGCCGCAGCAAGAATCATCTCTTCCACACTCTTTACAGTCATTAATCGTAACACTCATACTTCGTTGGTCTGACCAATACGATGAGCTCTATCCTGGGCTTGTAAATCCTACATAAACAAACATAAACAACATAATATAGGTTATTGCATTTATATGGGAATATATTGTGACGGACAAGTTGTTTTGGCAGAGTAGGCCGAGCTTGCGAGGCCTAATACGCCAAAAGAACGAGTCCGACATAATATATTCCCATATAAATGCAATAACCTTTTTAATATATACTTTGATATTGTTTTAGAAACGTTACCATACGCCAATTTCATAAAAAATAGTTTTTATTCTATAGGGTAGAAATTACTTAAGATAGAAATTGTTTTTAAAACGTCTAGCGGTTGAATGTAAATTACGCGGGAAAAGTAACGTCAGCTTATGATTATGTCGACGTCACTAAGGAAGTGTAAACAACTTTGAATGGTGGCGGCCATTATTTTCGACTTGGACAGGAATCGTCGTGAAAGGTATTGTTTTCGATATATTTGTTACAGATTTTTGGTATCGATCTTCCTAAAAATATGTACATTTTCCGTTTTATATATTTTCATTTGTTGAAATTTGTTAATTTCGCGTATTTGCAATCAGAGTTGACTTGCTTCATAGAGTCAATGTCCGTGATATTTTGAAAGAAAATTTAAAATCTTTATTCTCCAATCAACATTTGTTAAGCTCTCTAAGCATTTGTAATGGACACAAATGGATGTATGTGAGAATTATCAGGATTGAAAGTTGGGAAGCGGGAGAGATGCCTGGAATTATAGTTCCATCCTTGGCAACTGCGCGTGTTATAGTTCCCGTGCAATATCAAAGTATTCAATATCAAAAAATATTGCATACTTTCCTCCCGTTCAAATACATAGGGACAATATCAAAGTATATAATAAATGATAATACTGAATGACTTTTTAGTCATTCATTAGAAACATTGCAACATTGTCAAGCAGAGCTCCAGATAAGAGGTGGTGAAGACTTTCTAGCTTTTTTATTTCAAATCCAAACCCTATGTTGTGGGTACACATTTGAATCGTCTTGATGAGACGATTAAAATGAGTACCCTCAACATAGGGTTTGATGAAATTTTAGTGAAATATTTCTTTTTGAAAAGTCATCACCCACTCTTATCTGGAGCTCTGTCAAGTGAATGAATCTTTACATGTTTTGGTCTTTCTGGAAATAGAACATGGGAAATAAAAAGGTGCTTGGCAAAATCTATTTCTTTATTTTCCTCTACATTTTCAAAAGCATGCATTTGTGCAGCGTCATTCAGCAACATCATATTGGAGTGGGTTGACATATTCAAAATGCATTGTTCCAGCTGCCCATAAACTAGATCAAACCAGATCAAATGATTAAGTACAGATCAAGCTCCCTCAGCACGGGTGACCCAGAGTGTCCCGAGTGATCGGGTTTAAGATAGACAAGAGGGCCAAGATGGCCCTAGATCGCTCACCTGAATTCATAGTTGAGATACTGGCAAGACCATGAAATCAATCTTATAACATTAGAAGAATAAAAAAGAATGACAATGGCAATTTTGCCAAATTCAAAGGCATAAAACTAAGGACTTTCTGTTCTGAAACAATTTGGAAAGGGCTTAAACCTTGGCTGGGAAAGGGCTTAATCTTTACCAAGACAGAAAAGAAATAGACTGTTCAATTTTGAAATAGCGCGGCAAGATGAGAAAATGCAGATTATCAGCCTTTTCTTCATTTGATTCAATAATTCCCCAAGCCTTTTTTAATAGGGACATCATAGGAAAGGGTTAAGACATTAAGATTAAATGTAGCTCTATCCTTCATCAGATAAGAGCTCCATTATCAGATAAGGCAGCCCTTTATTTATTTTGGACAGTCTATTATTGACTTTAGACAGTCTATTTACTTAAGCAATGATTGCTGATAAGCTGATACCTGGTCAAAATAAATTTTTCTGAATTCCTAACTTGAAAATTCCCAAACCCACAAAATAGGGCTTCTTTGCTTGTAAAGTGATGGTATGAACAAATTTCACAATGATTGAGCAAATATTGTAATAAATTCTTACAGCAAAAACAAGATTTGACCGATTCCGATTCCTACTCGATTCTTTTTAATCGAATCCGATTCCTAACGATTCTGATTACTATTCGTTAAGGACTATTGTTAGAGTATCATTACCCGCTTATTTAATGTTTTAAAACATTATGGTCCTTATTTAAACGTACACATATCCCAAGTTAAGTTTCCGCAATTGAATAGCATGTTAATATAATTTTACTATGTAAACATAACAGATTATTTGTTTAAAGAAAAACATTTATTTGGATGGGAAAAATCCCAAAGTTACCAAGAAAACTTTCAAGGGGTTAATATAAGATGGGTATTATTCTCATGTTGCTGAATCTAAAGTTTAGTGCAATTTGTATTGATTGATCATCTGATGGATACTAAGATAGTCATTCACATTGCAAACTTATTCTATACATGATTCAGATTATGGATATTTTAGATATGCATATGTATAAAAAAATGTGTATTATTCTGTTGTACTTGATTGGGCCCAAGCCACTAATTGTCACTGAGTCAATAAAAAATTCTATTGTATTGTTAAATATGCGAGTGATTTAATCACAGACATATTGAAAATAAGAAGAAAAAACTTTTAAAATTGTATTTAATACCGAATCTGGCTGTTTGTCAAAGCAGCGGACGAGTGACCACATGCTCATGCAAGTATGCCAAAATTCGCTTGTTATACCCTTTCCTAAACAAGACTTGATTCTGATATCAATATCAATCATTGCTTTAGAAAACAAAGAGTAATTAAGAAAATATCCATTGCAAGAATGTTCTTTTTTCCATTCAATTTTATTAAAAATGGCTGATTGTGTTCTGGGTTTTAATTACGTTATCCGCTTTTTTCATTCAATTAGGACTAGACTAATCTTTATTTTCGTCTTTGGAAAAGGGTAAAACTAAAAGACCAAGCGCTTCAGGGTACATCGGGTGATCAGAAATTACCCAAACAGAAGATCTTAGATAAAGATTTTAGCTTTCATTGGACTAGATCCGGTCCAAGATTTTGTAGTTTGGCAAATGTTTAGAAAAACAACTTTGGAAATAAAAAGGTGATCTGTTCAAATATTTGATTTAAAATGCAACATTATCTGCATCATTATGAGAGAGAAAAACATATGTTAAACAAATATACCTTCTTTGTAGACCAAACCTAACCCATCAGAAAAAAAATCCAGTTAATCACATCAAAGAAAGATCCAATATTATGCACACTCACTACTATAATTTTGTTGATGTGAAAAGAGAGAAAAGGTTCCCTTTGATCTTAGCGAGAACAGACCTCAGTGTGTGACATAATCAGTGATGTCACACACTAGCAGTGACGTCACACTATTTGCCATGTAAACAGCTGATTAAGCCCCAGTTACAGTGCTATAAATAGCGAAGTATTTTCAACCTTTACCCAACAGAAGTTGGTAAATTGGAATTAAGTTATTATTTCTCTTAATTTTCAAAGCAGAAGAAAAAAGACAAAATGAAAAGTGTGAGTTTCTGCATCAATGGAAATTCGAGAATTTAGATCTGAAGCATATTCCTTTGTTTGGTTTAAGATTTTTTATTTCTTTAAAGTTTGGAATGAATGTGTTACCGGTGTAAGGGAAAATGTTACAAGGAAATTTATGTGTTAGAAAAAAGGAGAATAATGTAGTGCAATTTCTATCAGTTGTGATACGCGAAGAATTATTAGAATGGGTGAATACTGGACTGATAATTTGTTCTAAACAATGGATTTTAAAAGTGGTAGAATTTTTAAAAACAAATTCGGAATGATTCTTTGTTTAGTAATTTTCCATTCTGGATGTGCGTGAAGTGTGCAGGTATTGCTTGATGATTTTTGGATCCTATCGAGTATCGTTGTTGTTAACTAAACCAAGGTCTGTCTCCAAATGGTTGTGGTAAAAAAAGAATGAGCGTAACTAATCCATCAAATGTTTTCCCAAAGAGGAAAAAGTGCAGTTAACGGCTACACTGATTTTTAAGCAAAACAAACAAAATTAAATCAGTCAGGAATCGGATGCCAGGAACCGGTTCCTTCAAAATGAATCGATTCCGAGTATCCGGGACATCGTGGAACCGGGAGTAACCGGTTCTCAAGTACCGGTGCTCATCCCTACCACTGACCCAGTTTTTGACCTTGCATGACCCAAGTTTTCAATGACCTACAGAGTACAGACATTATCAAAATAATCGTCCTGAGCAATTTTCAAAATAATTGAGCCAAAATTGGAACTTCCACAGCAAAAAGAAGGGATTCATTACCTTTGACCTTGTGACCTAGTTTTTGACATCACACAACAAACTTTTTAAATGGACCTAAATATCCGAAAGAAAAACATTCTGAGTCATTTAACAAGATTTTAGCCAAAGTTGGCACATCTTGACGAATTCTTAATATTTGACCTTGTGCCCTAGTTTTTGACCTTGCATGACAAACTTTTCACATGACCTTTATATCATTAAAAAAACATTCTTAGCAATTTTCATAATAATTTGGCCAAAAATGGGCACTTCTGAGCAAAAAGAAGGATTTTATCAAACAGACCTAGTGACCTCATTTTTGACCTCACATGACCCAATTTTTAAAAGAACCTAGATATCCACCAAAAATACATTCTGAGCAATTTTCACAAGATTTGAGTCAAAGGTAGCACTTTTAGAGCAAAAAGAAGGATTTTAAATCAATTGACCAAGTGACCTACATTTTGACCTATCATGACCTACTTTTTGAAATGACCTAGACATCATCAAGACAAAGGTTCTGGTCAACTTTCACAATGATTGAGCCAATACTGTGACTCCTAGAGCAAAAATAAGATTTGACCTAGTGACCTACTTTTTGAGCCCATTCTGACCCCGATCCCAATTCTTTGAAGTATTTTGAAAAAGGATGACCCAAGGATCATATCTGTGAAATTTCATCCAATTCTGCCCAGCACTTTAGGAGAAGATTTTTTTATGATTGTGGACGGACGGACGGACGGACAGACAGACGGACGCCGGACAACAGACCGATCACAATAGCTCACCTTGAGCACTTCGTGCTCAGGTGAGCTAAAAAGTAATTTTGTCAAGTTTGAACCAGGAATTTAGGAATCGGATTGATATGATCAGCAGTGGGAAAATAGTAAAAGCTAACCTGGTGAGGATTCCAATCTGAGTCAAAAAATATTGACAGTATCTGCCTTCTGTAAGTTTAGACCCAAACCCCCAGCTCTTGTACTCAAAATGAAGATAAAATACGGCGAACCCGGTTTATTAAACAGAGATTAATAAATCCCCTCTATCCTCCGCCTTCGTAGCTCTGTCCAGGCGTAGATAGCGATATCCTCAGTACAAGAAATAATCCTCATGGATGCTCAACAACGATGTCATCTGACTGAACAGTAACACCTTGTGGCCTTGCGACTTCAGTTTGGGGAGAATTCTGTCCAACAGTTCAACTTTCCTGCAGCTCGGTATAAAACTGGCCTGGAAAAATAATACAAAATGTTGTGTTTTTTTTGTATGTGTTTTTTTTCTTAATTCATTTTTTCCAAAAAGTTGAGACAAAATACAACCATATATAACCAAATATAACCATTGGTGAGTGGTGCTATGAATTTGATGAATTGTTGTGGATAAGCATACAATCAATTGTAAATCCGGATTGGTCTACATTTGAAACCATTTAGAACGCTTACAAAGTTTTAGTTGATGGAGTCACTTAGAAACATAGACAAAAAGAAAATGCATTTTCCCCTGTTGGCTCAAAGGTTTCTATGTTTCACAAACATACTATACATACCCTGTGAGTACCCCACTAGCACCCTGACTATCAGCCACTGCCTCTTCTATATGTTGAAACATGAAGGGATGATTACAGATCTATCTCAACTGCATGATGGTGTTCATGAGAATCTTGGCACCCCATCTTCCCTACAAAACAGATTTCGCATCCAATTACAATACACCATAAAAACATGAAATGGAAAAGCAAGCTAACTTGTTTTCATACAGACAGTTATCAAGATTCTTATTTCAGCCATAACATTTTGAATGTGGGGAAAACAAATGATCATTTTGTTGCAGAATGTCAACTACATAAAAAACAACTGATCAATTAATTTCCACTAAAATGACAAAGAATGTCAAAGAATGTTAAATACGAGTCATATGAATTGCCATTGTTGATTGAATTGGGCGTATCGTTCAATAATTTTTCAGTAATACTGTACTAGCTGGTGCTCTTAAGCATGTGTTCCTAACATTTCTCGCACTATGTATAGTTATGTAACGTAACCCACCTTTTTCTCCTTCTCGGATCCATCAGTAAGCAGGACACCTTTATTCTGCATGTGTCTATAGATATATCTCTGTAGTGCAGACATGTCACACTTGATTACATACTCAACCTACAAATATAGAAAATATAACAATAAAACAATGCTTGCATTTCCCACTTAAAAGCGATGTCACCGAGTAAGTTCTAAAATACATATTTTTTTTAAAAGAAACATGAAATACAGCACATAAACTCGTTTAAGAGAAGTGACCAAGTAAATTCTAACATACAGTCAAGGGACATAATTATTCGACACCCTGCTGATTTTTGCATAAATTTTTCTCATTATTTCAGACTAAAATGATGTTAAATCCTCATTTTCTTACATTTGCTGCAATATCCATTAAGTTTCCTTTGAGAAACAAATTTTTCAAATTTTATTTTTGTTGCAAAAATACCAAAAATGCAAAATTAACATAGGAGTGAATGGAGCGTTGCATTTTTCTGTGGTAAATTGTAGTAATTTGTAAGTAGCCATCCAATCTCATGAAAAAATTGCCACTTTTATATCTAGTATCAGGGTTTTTTTTACCAAGAAATTGGGGCTGAATATCTGTCCGTTCCCCTCTGGAAATTTTTCTCCTAAATTGTAGCTTTCCCCTCATAAGACCTTGTGACCTAGAATTGATCAAGACAATCATTCTGATCAATTTTCAGCTAAATTGGGCAAAAAATGTGGCCACTAGAGTGCACACAAGGTTTTACAAAGATTTGACCTCATGACCTAGTTTATGACCCCAGATGACCCAATTTCTATCTTGTCCGAGAATTGATCGAGACAATCATTCTGATCAATTTTCAGGTTGATTGGGCAAAAAATGTGGCCTCTAGAGTCCACACAAGGTTTTTCTAAGATTTGACCCTGTGACCTAGTTTTTGACCCCAGATGACCCAATTTTGAACTTGTCCAAGATTTGATTAAGACAATCATTCTGAGCAATTTTCAGGTTGATTGGGCAAAAATTGTGGCCTCTAGAGTGCACACTAGGTTTTTCTAATATTTGACCCCGTGACCTAGTTTTTGACCCAAGATGACCCAATTTCGAACTTGTCCGAGATTTTATCAATACAATCATTCTGATCAATTTTCAGGTTGATTGGGCAAAAATTGTGGCCTCTAGAGTGCACACAAGGTTTTTCTAAGATTTGACCCTGTGACCTAGTTTTTGACCCCAGATGGCCCAATTTCAAACTTGTCCGAGATTTCATCAATACAATCATTCTGATCAATTTTCAGGTTGAATGGGCAAAAAATGTGGCCTCTAGAGTGCACACAAGGTTTTTCTAAGATTTGACCCCGTGACCTAGTTTTTGACCCCAGATGACCCAATTTCAAACTTATCCGAAATTTTAGCAATACAATCATTCTGAGCAAATTTCAGGTTGATTGGGCAAAAAATGTGGCCTCTAGAGTGCACACAAGGTTTTTCTAAGATTTGACCCTATGACCTAGTTTTTGACCCCAGATGACCCAATTTCGAACTTGTCCGAGATTTTATCATTACAATCATTCTGAGCAAATTTCAGGTTGATTGGGCAAAAAATGTGGCCTCTAGAGTGCACACAAGCCAAAGGTTGACGCACGACGGACGACGCACGACGGACGCCGGACACAGCAGTATCACAATACCTCACCATGAGCACTATCGTGCTCAGGTGAGCTAAAAATGTACTCCCATGGGAGTATATTTGTTTACAACCAAAGAATCTTCAGTTTATAAGCTTATAGATTACTTTCAAAATCTATCTTCTTTGTTTTCTAATACATTTAGAAGCATTTTCTGTATTCAAGCAAAAAAAAAAAAAAAAAACACACAGGCATGAAAAATATTCCCTTATAAGACAAGAGGACCAAGATGGTCCTATATCGCTCACCTTAGAGCGCCCTGAGACATACTTTTTAGCAAACCTTTTAAATCTCTGAGGATTTTGAAAAGGATTCATATGACAATGGTACACACTTAATTTCAAAGCACAATTTGGGAAAAGATTGTCAAAGATTTTTCACTATATCTGTATCTAAAATCTGAAAATCCACAACATATTTCTGAATTTCCATTGCACATAGACAAATTGAAGCATTAATTTTGGAAAGAGGTCATTGGGCTATAATATTAATTTTAGAAACCATAGAAGGTTTGGAAATTCTTAGACAATTCTAAACCTGTTCCCACTTTTTCAAATCTAGAATACCTCATGGTAGAGCTTATTTTCAAAGCGTAATGGTAACTTGAACTATTCTGTTTAACAAGACAATATGACACACACAACTCATATGCACTTGTTTGTGTACAAAATGCAAGAGCCTAAAGCATAGGAATAATTCTAATAGTTCTTAAGTGAGGCAAAAAATTATCTTCAGGCCTTTACAACTTGAAAAGATTGTCAAACATTGCCCTTTATCATTTATATGGAACCCACAACATAGGGGAAATATTCATTGAACAGAAAGGATTTGGTTATGGTTAAACCTTTTCCAAACAACATAAGAGCAGACATAATCAAAAGCTGCTGTAGCTGATAAAACAGGTGTTGATAAAGACTGCATTCATGTATAAAAATGCAGAGAAAATGATGAGGCAAAATGAGACAACACAGGCTATCAAGTTATCAACATTTTCTTCTTTTACCATATCATTTAATAGCCTTTTCCGTAGGTGAGGCAAACCTATGTATCGTAGAGAAAGGGCATAATGCTTTCCCATACAGAAAGGAAATAGACTGTTCGAATTTGAAAGTTCAGAATACAAAATTGACAGCGGTACAAATAGGATTCGTTTACAATAAACTAGCATATATATAAAATATTGAATAAAATAAAATAAAATATTGAGGTAAAAGGAGAATCAGCATTTTCTTCATTTGACTCATTAATTTCCAAAGCCTTTTCTAATAGGGACTTCAAAACAAGGTCTTTCCAGGAAAGGGTTAAAGTATTTAGCTGATCCCTAGATCAACAAACGTTAAGTGGATTAAGTGCCTCAGGGAGATTATGATCTGCACAATCTGACCCAAACTGTTATTTTAGGGATAATATACGTGATAAAATCTAGCTGGTCAAAACAATTCCTCACTTGAAAATTCCAGAACCCACAACATAGGGTTTCTTTCCTTGCAATGTGATGATTTTTAGTATTCTGTTAGAGGTTTATGAGATGTAAATTCATGCAAAATTTCAAGACTCTAGGCCAAATAGTCTTTGAGAAAACAGTGTTTCTGTGTGAAACCTTAAACCCCACAACATAGGGCCAATTTTAATAATTTGAAGTATTTTGGTAGAGGGCATTGAGACAATACTACATATAAATTTTCAAGACTCTAGACCTAATAGTTTGGGAGGAGAAGATTTTTTTAGAAATTGTGGACAGACAGACGGACAGACGGACGGACGGACGGACGGACGGACAGACGGACGACGGACGGTGAGCGATCACAATAGCTCACCCTCAGCACTTCGTGCTAAGGTGAGCTAACAAGGAGGGGATTGTACATGATGGGATGGAAAACGAATATGGACAAAATAATCTAGATTCTGGTAAGATATTTTGCAGTAACTTCCTTATTGGTGCATCAATATAAAAAAGGTTTGTTGCAAGTAACCCGCCTTACCGAGCGCTTTCATCGGATGTATGACATATTAGATAACTCATGGTACCTCTTCCGAAATATTGTCCCAACCGACAAGAAAGCGAAATCATCAAATGGTAACGACTAAGGCCAAATTAACCACGCTTCAGGTAAGAATTTGTGCAATAACTTTCTTATTTCTGCATCAATTTTCATGCGGTTTGTTGCATGTACTCTGTCTTACTGAGCTCTTTTCTCATATGTATTAGTTATCTGAAAACTCCTTGTACTTTTCTCAAAAACCGATCCCAACCGATTAGAAAAAGGGCCTGAAGTTTTTGTCGTTTTTCTGGTCGGTTGGGATCAATTTTTGGACAAAGTTCAAAGATTCTACAAACAAGTCATATATCTGAGGAAAAAGCTCAGTAATGCGGGGTACATGCAACAAACCGCTTGAAAATTGACGCAGAAATAAGAAAATTATTGCACAATTTCTTACCTGAAGCGAGGCAAATTTGTCCGTATTCGTTATCCATCCCATCATGCACAATCTCCATCGTGTAAGAGCTCATTCGACGCATTTTCCCCAAATCAAGGGCCCCGGGCCCCTTCCCCTAACCATAAAAATAACCCCTGATTATGTTGTGCATATTTAAATTTGCATAGTTATTAAAAAAGTCACTATCTGTTGCCATGGCAACAGATTTTTGGAGGATTGGCAGAAATTTTCACTTATTTTCTTATGTTGCCTAGCAACCATGTCTTTGAAACATTCCAAAAGAAATTTCAAGCAGACATTATCTGGTAATGATTATACTTTTGAGTCATATCTATGTTTTTCTGCTCAGTGAAAGAATAAAGGTTCTGTGACAGTTCTAGCCCAAAAAATTACTCAATTTTTCAATAAAAAATAGGAGGGTGGCGAATAATTATGTCCCATGAGTGTACATGACTTCTAATGTTTTGAAATGAAGCACTACATACAGCAAACATACTTTAATTCATATTATTAACTAATGTTCCTAAGAGTACAAAAAGCTCACCTTATCTGGAAGTTGTGATTCCACTTCTTTCTTCAGTCTTCTCAACAAGAATGGTCGCAACACTTTATGGAGACGTCGAATAATCAGGAGAGACTCCTCATTGTTTAGCTCAACCTTTTCTCCTGTCATTCTGAATGTGGCGTTAAACCACTGCTCAAATGTACTGACAGACTTGAAGATGCAATAGGAAGTTCAACAAGGCCCATAACTCTGGTAATTTGTTCTGTAAAAGAGAGGTAGAGTCCAAATTATTGCCATATAAATGTACAACCTTCTAAAAACTGTTAAGTGTTAACTTACAGAAAATATTTGACTAAATTTATCTTTAACAACAATGGCAATAGATCTATCTATTTCATGTAAGAAACACCATCTCTTTTACTTTTTAAATTTATCGTTTACAGTAGAAAGCTAATGGCCAATGTTAAATTTTTCTGACGAAATGACCGGAAACATTTTGTATGCCTGTTTCATTTATACAGGGGAATTCAAACAGCTATATCTATATTATATCACACTCATATCATTTCAAAGGATAAAGAGACATACTTTTACAAGAAAAGTCGCCAGACAGGATGATTCCAATATTGTCCGTCACATTAAAAAATATGGTAACTACAGCTTATGCAAGCTAGATTTACGACATTATTAAACAAATTATTATTTCAACACAACATTAGTTGGTACATTTACTTTTGATTTAATTTATCCCTTTCGCTCTTGTATTTTTTTTATTCATTTATTTTTACATTATCAAACGAAACCAACAATATATTCCTCAAAATTTGCTTGAACGGAGAGCATAATATTTGTTGAAGGGTAGTGATTTTGTATTTACCTGTAAAGGTGTTCCAGTAAGCAGTAAGCGGAAGGGAGATGACATTTTGATGTAAAGGAAAGTTTACAAATTCTGGTCAATTTAGACAGAAAACATTGTGGGAAATGAAGAAATTGTTTGTCACAAGCAATTTCTTCATTTCCCACAATATTTTTGAAAGTCTTTACCTTTTGGGGCGTCAAAAAACGTCATTGTGTGGGTATGGGTTAAACGATTGAGGGTTTTCTTTTTACCTGTAAAGGGTGTTCTGGTTAGCAATAAGCGGAATGGAGCCTCGTAGTGGATATTTAGAATCTGTGTTAGTTTGCAGTGATGATTCTTCATACGATGACCTTCATCAATAATCATGTACTTCCATCGGATCTGAGAAAATAAAATAGTTTACATCCAATTATTTAACCCTTTCCCAAACCACAAAATTTTGGACTGGTCCAATTATAAAGCTGCAGTAGATGACAAACTAAATGTTGATAACTATGTATAAGATTTGCGTAATATATTGCACAGAAAATATTGAGGCAAAGGAGAAACTGCTGGTTATCAGAAGTATCTTCTTTTGTCTCAATGTTTTCCCAAGTCGTTTCTAATAGAGACTTCAAAACCAGGTCTTGTTTGGGAAAGGGTTAATGCTTACTTTATGGGCATTTTAATCATCTATCATCAGCTTTTTTCTGAAAGTCTTGCCATTGGCAAGGAACATGATCAAGCCATTTACCCTTTAATCAATAGGAAAAAACATTTAGATAAAATCATTTCTGGAAACAAAAATAAACTTCGGGAACCAGTCAGAAAATAAATGTGTAAAAAAAGGATTCCCATTAGTATGAAATAAAAGATTTGATTGGTCTACTGATATTTTCATTGAAAGTTGTGATTGACCAAACTGTCTCCTACCTTAGCTAATACCGATTTATCTTTGATGACATATTCATATGTCGTCATTAGAACGTTGAACTTTCCACTTCTAAGCTGTGAAGCCAGGGCCTTTATAGCGGGTGGGGAACCTTTATACATTACTTTAATTACAGATGGTGCCCACTTCTCAAACTCCAACATCCAGTTAGACAAAGTCCTGAAAAATAAAGAAAATGAATTTTCTGCATATATGTAACAAAAACACAAAGAAATTTCAGCACTGGAGAAAAGGACAATATGAAAAGAATTTTCACAAAAAATGATCGCAACCAACATGTCTCTACAAAGTTTCAAATTTCACAATCTCTAATACTGGAAAACACATCTCATCTCTTTTGCTGATATGCAAGATCTCAGTAGAATATAATACATCAAATCTTATCAATTGAATTTATGAATAAAGATAGCAATTCCAAACATCCTATTACACCAGTAAAACAACTTTGAAGATGTTAACCCATTTCTGCACCGTGACGCCTTTTGACTCTCTCACGCACAAAGGCTTGAGAAAACATCCATACAAGCAATCTTATCATTTTCCACAATGTTTTCTAACCTAAAATGAAACTGTTTTTTGTTGTTTTTTTTTTAAATTTTATCAACTTGAAATTGTCATCCGCGAACCTTTCAAATTGGAACAGTCCAAAATTTTGCTGTCTGGTAATGAGTTTAGAACACTTACGAGAGAGGTACAATGATCAAGAAGGGTCCGTTAACTCTTTTCTTCTCAATAAGATAGGTCAGTAATGCGATCGTCTGTATAGTTTTACCTAGACCCATCTCATCAGCCAGAATACCATTCAAGTTGTTGTTGAACAGTGACACCATCCATTCTAAACCCTTAATCTAGAAAACACAAATAATATCCTTTTCATCCTGAAATTTTAATGTAGTGGTGGAAATTTAACTAGAAATATTTCTCTAGTAATTACGCCTAGTGAAGAAAGAACCATATTTCACATCAATTATGATGAAGACCTCACTTAAAAGTCTGAAATGACAGCAAGAGATAGAGCTCAACAAGCCTCCTTATAGCAAATTTTCCTTCACTAAGATAGTGAGACTAGACATTCAACTTCAAGATACTTTGATAAATCAAGGGCATATTTTATTAAAGCCCTTACTATTTTTTTTGCAAGTTTGAACATTATTCATTTCTTCAATTGCTTTACTGCAACTCACATGAAGCTTCAAAAAACAAAAAAAAAATTCTTATGTCTTCAGTATATTGGGCTACAGAACACCTGAACAATCAGCCTGAGTTCTGCAGATATTACCAACCTGATATTCTTTTAATTTTCCATTAACCAGAATAGAAGCTTGTTCTGTAACGATCTCTCGTATCTCGTGAGCTTGTCCGTAATAATTCTGCTTACTCTGGTACTCATCATCGTGAACGCTGTAAACAAACAGTGGAGCCACAAATTTGATTCTTAATTTCATTATTTCAAATTCTATCTCTTTATGGCAGCAATCTATATGATAAATCCTGTTCCAAATGGCGAAAATTACACTTGCTCAATCTTTAGTAAAAGCTTAAAGAGACATTACATTCCCATTTCATTTCTTTGAAGAATGTTTTGATGCCAAAATTGAACATTTTCATGAGAAAATATGCTCTTTCAGATGAAAATAAAAGTAAAATTCAAGAGACAATATCTATGAATTGTCTCTAAGTATTGGGGTATAGGGCAAATAGCTTCATGGACGGCTAATAAATATATACATTATAAAGGGACTTTAAGGACAGATCCTCCAGTTGTTAATGCGCAACTTACGGCGCATGTCCTAAATAATGAAAAAAAGCTGTTTCAGTAATTGGCCTTTTTAGCAAATGTATTTTTTACATTAAGTTAATGTTTGGTTGATAAATGACAAGACCCTTTTCGGTTATTTCCATTTTCCCTGTTTGGTCAATTAAAGTGTAATAGTACTCGGATGGTACATTTCGCTTTCTGTAACACGATCAACTTGTGGCGTTAGCGATTAGAAAACGGAGCAACAAAAGCAAAGTGGCGTCTTTATGAGCTAGTCTGCTTCAGATGGACATAAAAGACGACACTTTTTATTATCTAAAGCTGGTAATAAGGAAGAAAATGGATAAAAGTAGTGAAACAATTTCGGACAGAGCTGCAAAAAGTAAACAAAAATTTACTTACAGTCGAAACTCGTTGTGTCGACATCGGATAAGTCAATATTTCGGATAAGTCGAAGTGTTTTCAAAGTCCCAACTTTGTCCCTTCTTTGTTTCATATAAATTTCGACGTTTATGTCGAGTTGGGAAAAAGGTCACCTTCGGATGAGTCGATTTTTTGGGCCCGTCAGTATGAAAATTTCACCTTAAATTTACCTGTTCAGCTCGTTAATTGATTAGCAAAGTCACTTTGTCTAGGCTGCCAAACCCCCAATTGAGGCGATTAACACATTTGCGAACAATAGGGATTAAAATCTTGATCGAAAGGTGTGAAAACAGGGCTGATCGCATTCTGCTGTCAGTTCACCGTGAGATTGCACTAACCATGAAAAATACATGCAAAAGAAAGGCTGCTTGCAGACGACGCTTGTCACCAAAATTTTGTCAATAACAGGAGTAATTTTAAGCTTCCGTTTTCATTTTACTTGAAATATTTAAACATCATAAAATAATTACATGTACACCGGTAATTATGACCCCCTCTTTCCAGAAGAGTAATTTCAGATCGTCATTTTAGCCATACCCCGACTTCCGCCAAAGACTTTCCGGAAAAAATTAGGGTTTTAATGGCTGGTGTTTGTGTCGAACTTCGGATAAGTCGAAGTATTTTCAGCAGCCCACAAAAGTCGACACAACGAGTTTCGACTGTATATCTAAGAAAAACGCTTGGTTTGATATATTTTTCTTTTTTTGCTTTTGTAGGTATGACCAAGCACTATGTCTATACCAAAAAAGAAAAAATTCTTACCGCTGGAATATTTTTTATTATCGGAAACGTTGCGAAAAAATAGTAATTTGAGGTAGTTTTGAAAGAATGTTTTACTAAAAGTTTCAAAATCATCACTAAATTTTCCCAGATTGATACTCAATTAGACATTATAAAACATATTGAACACAATAAAGACTTATTTATGCAATCCTAGTCATTTCGAACACCAGTTTTGTGGGTATTTAAGTGACACCTCATTTTTGCAATTTTAGACAAGAGTAGTCTCCCTTGATATCCAATAACTTTTTAATTCGCTTGGTGACCTATAGTTTTTAAGTCATTTTTTTACTTCTCATATATCTAAATATCAGTACAGAAAAAATAAAAAAAAATCTTACCGTAGGAAATAAATGGAGGATCTGTCCTTAAAAGCCTAATTTTTTCATATATTTTGAGAGAAAATAAAAAGTTAGCTTACACAACAGCCTTCTGTTTTGGTTTCTCTTCTGAAGTTTCTCCCTCTTTTTTCTCATTGCCATCATCGTCGTAAAACAAATCCCGCCTTCCTCCTCCTCCTCCTCCTCCTCTTCACCAGACTCTTCTCCTTCTTCTTCATCGTCCTTCGTGCAACCTCGTAACTGTAAACAGAGAGTAAACATTTTGTTCAAATTATCCCATTAACACACAGTGACTCTTTTTCAATCCCTGCAAGATAATGGCTATGGAAAACATCGTGGAAAATGAAGAAATTGCTTGTCACAAGCAATTTCTTCATTTTATACAAAGTTTTCTACCACAAAAGACCACAAATGCTTACATATCATTGATTTGATATTGTCCTCTGCAACATCTTTAAATTTGGACCACCAAATTTGGCCGTCTGGTAATGGGTTATAGCATACCATTGGTTTCATTCGAAAAGAATGTTTTGGAACATAGCTAACTCTATTTTTTACTCCGTTGATGCAGTCTTGTATCTATAAACAGAGTATGGTCATTTCTTGACAGTGAAAGCATATTTAAGTGTACTCCTTTGAAGTAACCAACTCATAACTATTAACACAGAGTGTACAAAGTCTAGAAACTGTAAAATTCTTGTAAATTCACACTACAAAGCTGTCTATTTGCCAATATCTTTTCAATGACTAAAATCAACAAACCTTTGTCAAGGGGTTTACTTTACAACAGAATCTCTACCACACTAAGACAATCAAGATAATCGTACAAATGTCAAGTCTGATCATGAGCTACAACCCCAGCTTATCATTACCTCATAGTTACTCCATTTGACTGCTCACAAGATTATGGCTTTGGAAAACATTGTGGAAAATAACGAAATTGCTTGTGACAAGCATTTTTTTCATTTCCCAAAATGTTTTCTACATAACAAGACAAAAATTTAACAAGAGATATTTGTAAAACATATATGCCCCTCAAGGGCCTACCTTTGATGTAGGTCAAAGTCAAATGTCAAGTTAACAAGGTCCAAGGTCATGGTCAAATATGAAAGGTCTTGGTAGGAGGTGTCCATGTGTGAAGGCTGTATATGTAAAAGTAAAATGAAATATATGATATGATATAATAAGTTTTTAAAAGTAGGCCAAATTCCAAGGTCAAGTTCATGGTCAAATGTGAAAGGTCTTGATTGGAGGTGTCCATGTGTGAAATGTCAAGGCTGTACGTAGGTGTAAAAGGACATGATATATATGCCTAGTTTAAGTTTTTAAAAAGTAGGTCAAACTCCAAGGTCAAGGTTGCAATATTCAAGGTCATGGTCAAATGAGAAAGGTCTTGGTAGGAGGTGTCTATGTGTGAAATATCAAGGCTGCAGGTGTAATAGGACATTAAGATAGAGGCCAGGTTAAAGATTTCTAAAAGTATGTAAAAATCCAAGGTCAAGATCACACAGGACAAAGTCATAGTCAAATGTGAAAGGTCTTGATAGGAGGTGTCCATGTGTAAAATATCGAGCTGTCTAGGTAACGGGACATGAGATATAGGCCTAGTTTAAGTTTTTTAAAAGTAGGTCAAACTCCAAGGTCAAGGTCCAAGGTCATGGTCAAAAGTGAAATATCTTGGTTGGAAGTAACCATGTGTGAACTATCAAGGCTGTATGTGTGAAATGACATGAAATATAGGCCAGGTTAATGTATTATAAAAGTAGGTCAAACATCAAGGTCAAGGTCACAAGGTCCAAGGTCATGGTCAAATGTGAAAGGTCTTGGTCGTAGGTGTCCATGTGTCAAATATCAAGGATGTATGTATAAAAAGACATGATATATCGGCTAGGTTAAAGTTCTTTTAAAAGTAGGTCAAACTCCAAGGTCAAGGTCACAAGGTCATGGTCAAATGGGAAAGGTCTTGGTAGGATGTGTCCATGTGTGAAGTATCAAGGCTGTATGTGTAATAACACATGAGATATAGGCCCAGTTTATTTTTTTTAAAAGTAGGTCAAACTCCAAGGTCAGGATCACAAGGTCCAAGGTCATAGTCATATGTGATCGGTCTTGGTCTGAGGTTTCCATGTGTCAAATATCAAGGCTGTATAGCGGACGAGAATCGACCTGGCAGAGCTGCCCATGCTAATCGAATGGAATGCTCTGCCAGGTGAATTCTTGTCCGCAATATGTGTAAAAGGACATGATATACTGAGAGGCAAAATTAAGTATACACCATATTTCTTTCATGTTTTCGGAGAAACCGATTAATAGATTATGTACGATTTTTAAACACCGCCGAAGGTATTCGTCTATTGATGTAACCTTCTCAGTCTATCCGTCCATCTATCTTTTCTTTCGGTGCAACGGCTTTTTAATAGCATACAGTGTCATCGAAAAAGGGGACTTAATCGCTAAATTAATGCAAGCATATACGTTGACAAATCCCCTACATTTATGAACGGATTTTGATAGAATGTTCATAGAAAAGGTGTAGTTACAGGACTTTGCGTGCATTGTTAGTGCTTTTCCATATTACGGTGCGTCATTGCAAAATGGGACTTGATAAAAACGGGTTATCTGGCATAACTCCTTCAAAATTTATCGACGGATTTTGAAAAAATTGGCATAGAATGTTTCTAGTCACCTGACTAAGTGAATATAGAGTCGTGTCTCTTTCATTTTTATGCTGCCTCATAGAAAAATGGGTCTTAATGCAAAAAAGTGGCATATTGATCGATTTCTACCAGCCACAGAGAATTGGGTCAGAATGTAAAAGGAAGTCTAATGTTGTGATTTGTTGTGCTAAAGATTAAAGACACCAAATACGGATTAACGGCAATATTTGACGCTTCGCTAAGTTGCACGTGCAATGTTTGCTAAATCGGCACGTAGAAGGAGTATGGGAAGTCAAAGCAATTAAAGGTGAAATTTATCAAAATTGTATTATTGGTTTTGGAGTAGAAATAAAAATTACAAACTTTTGAGTCGATATGATGGAAATTAAGAGAGATATTTGAAGACAAAAAGTGTATATTTTCTTTGCCTCTCAGTATATATCGGCCAGGTTGAAGTTTTTAAAAAGTAGGTCAAACTCCAAGGTCAAGGTCACAAGGTCAAAGTCAAATGTGAATGATGTTGATAGGAGGTATCTATGTGTGAGATATAAAGGCTGTATGTGTAAAAGGACATGAGATATAGGCAAGGTTAAGAATTAAGTGTAAAAATCAAAAAAGGGCATTAACTCCAAAATTTTGATCGGCAGAGTTATGGTTCTTGTGCACTGCACCTCTCCATAATGAGATCTATCCACCTGTAAAGTTTCATGATTATACCTTACATACTTTTTGAGTTGTGCTCCGGACAAGAATCAAATTTGAAAATCAACAAAGGGCAATAACTCCAAAAATATGATTGGCAGAGTTACGGTTCTTGTGCACTGCACCTCTCCATAATGAGATCTATCCACCTGTGAAGTTTCTTGATACTACCTTTAATACTTTTCGAGTTAGGCTCCGGACAAGATTTGGTCTACGGACAGACCGACGGACCGACCGACCTACCGACCGACACTTGCAAAACAATATACCCCCTTTTTCTTTGAAAGGGGGCATAAAAATTTTATTCACTTGAAATGGTCGTCTGCATCATCTTTGAATTTGAATTAGTCTAAAGTTTTGCTGCTTGGTAATGGGCTAATTATTCTAATGTACATACCCAGGATGAGCCTCCAGCCACTCCTTCAGTTCACTAGACATCGGGGCTTCTTTGCCCGTCAATATTTTACCCGTCTCTTTCTCTATAAAAGGTACCCTATTTTCATCTCCTTCTACAGCTTCTTCCTACAATCAGAGAAAAAAGATTTCATATTCATTACTGGTAATAATGCTTTACAGGAGACAAAATGTGAAAATGCAATGTCACAAAGAAAGAATACAGCCTTTTCAAGCAGAGTTTATGTCCAACACAACAGCTAAGGTCATATGGAGACTGGACCTCTGTTCAAAGTCTCATCCGAAAGACTGATGAAGAAATTTTGACAATTTTATGAAAGTAAAGTTGCTCATAATACATAACATAAATGATTTTTTTCTTCTTTAGTTGTAATAAATGATTTCAAAAAAATGTTTACTAAATATATCAGCTTTTTTGAAAACCAATTTTTTATGTAGATCTATCTGATTCAAATTTCATTGAAAATTCTTTTTCATTCTAGCCATTGTCTCAAAACAATTGTACATCTTAGCAAATTAATTGACTAAAGCTTTTGTCAAATATCTTTCAATTAGAATCATTACCCCTTCTCCCTTCTTCTTCTTTTTCCTCTTGTGTAGTTTTTTTCTTCTGCTCAATCTTATGGACCTCTACAAGTTGTGTAAGACTTGCGATGTACTCGTCTGTCTGTTCCAGCAGGTACATCAGACGCTTGTCTTTCTTCTGATCAATCAACTTTCTGTAACCTTCTTCATCTTCAGCCTAAACATCAGAAATCAAATATTAGTTCTTTTTCATATTCTCATTTCAATTTTGATTCGAGACATCACTGTCTAAATTTTAAAGCTCTTCTTTGACTTGAGGCTGACACTATGGTCACAGAAAGTTTCAGAGCTAAAGCATTAGCAGAAATAAAGATAACGTCACTTAACAGCACCCCTTCCAAATTCCATGCATTATCATATTAACACGTTTAAGATAATGGTCTCTGCCAAAAGCAAAATTTATTATGCCATCAAAACTATCATGTTAAATTTTAACCCTTTCCCAAACGACAAAATTTTAGGGTGGTCCAAATTCAAAGGGGTTGCAGACGACAAAATAAATTATACCAAAAGGAGAAAATATTCATGTTATAGTCCAGAAAATATTAAGGCAAAAGGAGAAAGTGCTGGTCACCAGCACTTTCTTCTTTTGCCTCAATGTTTTCGCAAGCATTTTTTATTAGGGACGTCAAAACCAGGTCTTGTTTGGGAAAGGGTTAAAGCTACTATTTCCCAGATTTGGACCCAAAATTTGCCAAAAACAAACGAAATGTACACTTTTTAAGCTTTATATGACCTGATTAAACGATCAGGACAGACTATTGAAGCAACGACTCATTTTTTTGCAATTTGATACCAAATTCATGAAGCCATGTCAAAAGTAGGTCAAAAGCAGTAGGAAATGCGACTTTCTTTAATGACGTCACAACATACATGATGACGTCATATTGAAATTCAAGTATGAATCTCGTTTGAATCTTGGTCCGCGCTGTATGCGCATGCGTGTCAGTTAAAAAAAAATTCAACCGCATCTGTGATGGGGTTGAATTTGGGTTTGGATTCTCCCTAAATTCAGCTATCTCTCTTTTAATTTCCGCTCAATCTCTGTCTGAATCGCATATTATTAACTATTCTGAGGTGGCCAACACAAAAGTTTTGCATATTTTTTCAAAAAAATTCATTTTTTGCAATTAGACCATCTGTTACCCTCACCCTTTAAGAAGTAGGCAGTATAGAATAAGGCCAGATTGCACATATGTGGAGTGTTCTATTTTGCCTGCCAAAGCAACAAGAATATAACTGGATCAATATGACCAGGTTAAACAAACGGAACTCACCATTAGCCTCCTGAGACGTTCCTTCTCCAGTCGTTCTTGTTCTTTCTTCTGTTCTCTCTCCGTGTTTTGATGATGCAACAGAACGGCCTTGTTGAGATTACCGACCTTGAGTGAAAGAGATTTGTGGAACTCCTTGAACTCTTTTCCATGTTGTAGCACAGCAGTCAAATACTCCTAGAAATATAAAATACATGTAGAAATGAATTTAAGTGCTATAAATAGACTAGGTTAACAATATGTTTTGCTAAAACTGTATGTGTTGTTATAAAATCTTATAACTATGGCTTGAATCAAGCCATAGTAACAAGATTTTACAACAACACCTATAAAATATGTACTATTGTTTGTTCTAAATTACATCACAGTCAACAAAACTGAAACAATATGTGACAAGAGCTTCGCAGAGCGGCACATATACGCCCGAGAAGGGCTTGTCAGTAAAATTAGCCATTTTTTCAATTAAAGGGCAGATAATTCAAACATGAAAGATATCAAAATTTTGTTTGCACAACAAGACACCATAGATTTATTGTGGCTAAATTGATTAAATTCTGGTTGAAAATCTAGGAGTTGCGCACAAGAGAAAATGGGCATTTTTGAGAAAATGTTATCTAAATTCCGTAAGCAGTGTGCACAATTAGACACCATGGAGATTCACTGTGACAAGTTTGATCAAGTTCTGATCAAAACTGTAGGAGGAGTTGCGCACACAAGAAAATGGGGATTTTTTAAGTTAAGGGCAAATAATTCAAGAATGAAAATAGTTAATTGAATTCCATAAGCGGTGTGCACAACTAGACACCATAGAGATTCATTGTGACAAGATTGATCGAATTCCAATGAAAACTGTAGAAGGAGTTGTGCACACAAGAAATTGCTAACTGACGGACAGACAGACAGACAGATGGACGGACAGGCGGGGCCATAACATAATACAACCCTTCGGACGTATAATAATGACACACAAATCCAACAGAAATGTTATATTTAATTTTTGCTTTAAGTTTTCAAGTAAAGTTGTAGACAGACCGCTGGCAAACGGTACAACAGTATGTTCCAGATCTTTCAATACAAGGCATTAAAATAAATGTTTTCTTTTTTTAAAGATTCAACGACATATGTTTAAGTTTAGGTTTATTGGGGTTTTATGTCGTTTTCAACTACTAAGGTCATATTGCGGCGGTTGGAGCACCTGACCATGGATTCCTGGTATTTCTCTCACCAGTGCTACCACAACACCCTAAAAGCCTTTCATACCATTTTTTGATGCTTGTTTTCTTTTTTTATGGAAAAGAAATTTGAATCATTAACAAGGTCATTTTCAAGAACACATTTTTGGAAAACAATTATTTTTAGGAACATTTTGAATTTAATGAACACACCGTATCTGCAACATGTTTCAATTTGGATCAGTCATAAACTTTGCGTTTTGGTAGTGGGTTAAATAGAATACCTGTTGATTATTTAGGGAGCTGAGCTCTATTTGTGCAGGTAACCAGTGGTCTCCTTTGGTTCCACTCCCTGTCCAGAAAGGTTTGCTGAAGCTGGTACCCGATTTTATGTATACAGACAGTCTGTTAACGTCAGAGCCATAGATATGGAACCAGAATAGAACACAAGCTGGGCTGTTGGTTGTTACACTTTGTGTGAATATACTTTGAAAAAAGTCATTCAATAATTCAGCCTTTTCTGTATTGTTTGTCACAATTTCTCCATCTTTGTTTTTGAGGCAAGAGATTTCTTCTTTAATTTGTCTTTTTCTAAACAAATTTCCAGAATATTCGGAGGTTCCCTTTCATTTTCTCTACAATTTGTTTTTCATAGGCTTTCTTTGCATTTCTGACTTTGATAGAGACGTCCGCTTTAGCTACCTCATATTTGTGTTTATTGGTATCATTCTTGCAGTATTGGTATTTTTTCCATTTCTTCTGTTTTAATTTCACAGCCTGGAGAGTGTCAGCATTCATCCATGGGGTATCAAAGGTTTTTGGTCTTCATTTGCACCCCGGTATGTTTTCCCTAGTAATTTTTTGTAGTATTTCGGCAAATTTCAACCAAATTTCCTATATATTTCCTTGGGCAAATTTTGTATCCCAGTTGATATTTTCGAGTTCAAAACATATATTGTCTTAGTCTCCTTTAAAATGATTTAGCTTTGTTATGTCTTCTTTATTCTGCAGTCTATTTTCCTATCAATACTTCATCGAGCTGTAATGGTTGGTTGTGTGTTGGTTTAGTGCTAGTTTCTGCTTTATTTAGCATTTCATTGCTTACAGCTTGCGATGGTTTGCTCCTTTGCTTTTTCTGTATTTTTTACTTGAAAAAAGGCTATGGGATTATTGAGTCTTCTGTATCATCTGCTTCCATAACATTAAAGTTTCATTCATGATGATGTCCTGATTATACATGAAATCCTCTGACATACCAGTTTTTTCTTTAATGTTTTTTGTTTTTGTTTACCTTTTTCTTATCTTCTATGTTTGTTTTGGGCACGTTGTTCTGGTGTTAAATCTTTAACTATTATGCAGATCTACAGGTCATTGTCTGCTTGTAGTTGCTTGATTTTCGATGCATTGTCGAGTATCTTTTTCCTTTCATCTTTTTTGTTGAGAATAATTTTGAGTGGTCTATTCAAATCTTGCTTTACATCACCTAGTCTGAAGCTCAATTTCACGTCTGGATATTCTACTCCTAGTGCAGTACATAGATCGTGAAATCTTCTTTCATCATGCTTTTTTCTGAGAACAGCTGACGAGCTTTTGCTTTCAGGTAGGTTGAAAATTACCAGGTTCATTGACCTTCTTCTTTGGTCTTCTATTTCTCTAAGTTCCCTTCTTACTTCTGTTTAAAGATCTTTCTTTATTTCATTCTTAATATCTTCGGCCAATTGAGCTTTCATAGAACTTACTTCTTCTTGGATTGTGAGAATCATGTCACCCTTAACTTCGTTCAGTTCTTCTTCTATTCCTGTGATTCTTTTTTCAGTTTTATCTTCTATTGATTGTAGTTGGGTGGCGAGATTTGACATACTTGGAAACGTTCTCTTACAAATGTTGCATGTCCACTTAAAGTTGTCATTATTTTCTGTATGAAGGGCTTTAGCTAGTATTTGTGATATCCCTGTACACTGGAGACAAAAAGAGAGTTCACATAAGCTGCATGATAAATGTTCTTCTACTTCTTTAATATCTATATCACACAAGGGACAACTATTACTAGCCCTTTTAACTTTTGGTGTTGAACTTGTGAAGGAATGGGCAATCTTTGTTTGAACAAGGCTTCCTTATTCAAAAACTAAATTGTTCCTTATGTTGATGGTATTGGGTATATTATATTGAACAAGGCTTCCTTATTCAATTTGTAATTTTGTTTGTATGTTCTACTTTTTTCTGTGTATTTTTCGTTTTATTGAACAAGGCTTCCTTATTCAATTAGAAGACATTTATCTGTGTTAATTTAGCATTTCTTGTCAGACAAAGGGTTGTTCTTTGCTGTTTATATTGATGATAAGAACAGGGCTTCCCTATTCATTCCATTATGATAACTTTCAACGTCAGTTCATTCAAAATGTGATGATAAAAAGAGCAGGGCTTCCCTATTTGTTTAATATGATGATTTCTGACATCAATTCATTCATACGGTGATAATTTCACTATTTTATTGTGAACAGGGCTTCCCTATTTACCAATATTCAATTGCAAACTATTAAGAAAGTTCTTTACCAAATTTGAGATTTAGTATTCTCTGTAGCCACAGTTTTGCCAGTTCCAGGCACGGGTGTATTCCGTCAATTAATAGGTTGAAATTGATCTTATAGCGAACACGGGCGTTGTGCCAGTTTTTATGTGATCTGTTTAAATCTGTTCTATTTGTGGTGTTATCTATTCAGATCTCCAATTCTTTCATTGAGATAATCTATTGCATGGGTTAATTCATAGTTTTGATGTTGATGCGATCGAATCATGTAATCAGGACAACCTTTGTGAGTGTTCCACTTAGTAATTGAATAGTATGGCCGTTCAAAAATATCACTGTTGCAATCCTATTATGCCTTTGAATAGCGGATGTCATAAACCGGTATTTAACAATTAATCTGTCTACCACTTCGTACACATTTTGTTTAATTTCAATGTGTCCCCTCTCTTTATTACATGTTAATTCAGAAGTACCGAACCATATGTACACAATTGGGTTGATAAAATAATTAACTATGCTGATGGCTTCAAGTTGAAAATTGCGATTGTCAACGCCAGCACCAGATCTGTACATGATTTTGATTTGACCGTAGTTTTCTAGACTTAAATATCCGCCCTTGCTGTCCGAAATTAGAAGTGTTGATTCTGTTTGGAAATCCTGTGACTCTGTTTTCGTCTCTAATTCTGCGGTACTCTTTTTTAATCTTAGATAAGGAAAATGTTTTTATTGGTCAATATTTTTTTGTGCAATGTAGATTGCTGTCTCCATTTTTGTGTTGTTTATTTTCCTTCAATTTCTACTATCTTTTTGATCTGTTCTACTAAATTCTCTTCATATGTGCCAAAACAGGGCTTCCCGATTAAAAGGATATTTTTCTGTCTATAGGGACTCCGAGATCTTTCTCTTCTTCAATATTTTCTATTTGCTATCTTTCTTACTTTCTGTCTTAATGAACTAATCATAGTTTGGGTTGTTTGTTCCAATGTGTAGCCGTTTACATTTTGTATCATTAAAATGTAAGTCCCATCTGTGACCATTCCCAGGAATTATCAGTATTCTTTTGGAGATTTTCACAGTCTACAGTTGATTCAATTTCATTGTAAGCTTTAGTGTCATCTGCGAAAAGTTTAACTGTTGTTTCTGCTACCTCAGGCAAGTTGTTAATAAATATTAAGAACAACGTTGGTCCTAATACGCTACCGTGGGGCACACTGCTCAAAACATCCAAACTGCTTGACCTGGCATTGTTTACTTGTTGAGATCTATTGCTGAAAAATTCTTTAATCCATGAGTTTATTTTTCCAAAGATACTGTATGATTTTAATTTACTAAGAAGATTTGAATGAGACGAAGGCCTTCTTTAAATCATAGAATATAACATCTACATCATTTCCTGCATCAACAGAGCTCTGCTGTCCAGTCTTCCCTTGATTCAAGTAGTTGAAGTTGGCATGAGCGCCCTTTCCTGAAGCCAAATTGCTTGTTTGTGATGAGATTGTTTTCGTCTAAGTAGGCTGTTATTTGGTTTCTGATTACCTTCTGCATTAAATTTGAGCATATTGGTCCAATACTGATAGGCCTGTAATTCTTCGGAGCTTGTTTATTTCCTGACTTGAAGATAGGAGTTAAACTGGAGTTTTTCCACACTGTAGGTACTTGTGAACTTGCTAATGATTTTGGTTAGTGGTTTTGTGAGGCTGTCTTTACATTCCACAATGAGTTTGGGATGTATTTGGTCTGGCCCACTACATTTATTTGGATTCAACTCTTTGATATTTTTTGTCAGTTGTCATGAAATCATCTAGTATTTTATTTGTTCTTTTTAATTTAGGAAGTTCTGGTGTCTCCTGTTTTTCTGCCTGGTATACAGTACCAAAGTAGTCGTTTAACAGATTTGCCTTGTCATTATCTTCGATTACAGTCCTTCCTGATTTGTCCTGTAAGGGGCCTTTTCTGCTTTTAGATTTACTGTTTTCACGAACATACTTCCAGAATAGCTTACTTTTTCCTTTCATGTTGTTAGCAAGATCTTTCTCGTAGTCGTATTTTGTAATGTGTACCTACATGTAGGGCATGTCCAAGATAGATTCAAACCCTGAGAGCAAATTAATGTGTACTGTTCCTTTGAAATGTTGGCACATTGACGACAGAAATTCAGACCACAGTGAATACAAACAAGATGATCAGTACTGGAGTTAATAGACTTTTCACATTGTGGACAAATCTCACAATCAGATCCCGGTCTGGTCCTTTTTCTTGATTTCTCTGCTTGGTTTTGTCTGGGTGTGCTTGTCATGTTTACACTTATTTGCTTTTTCAGCAATGAATTGTAACTGGATTCTGCCATATTTTCGTCTGGAGCTTTCTATTCTTAAGATTTTTGTAAGTTTACCTCGGTATCCCGTGCTGACTGACGGATCCTAAGAATATAATGAATACAGGGTAGTAATTATTTTGACTTGGCTGAATGATAATTAGCAAAATAGACAAGTTAATTTTATCAGTATAGCTCGGTATCCCGTGCTGACTGAATTAAAGTGCAGAAAGTGTCTACTCTGATCTATCTTGATTTAATATAGAAATTGAAAATCAAAACATTTATTATAACTGTTTAGCCTGGTAACCCATGCTTACAGTAAATGTCCTGTTTTGAAATCAAATTGTCATAATTTAAGGATGAAAAATTCAGATGGGCTTAGTTGCTGTTCAAAGAATAAGGCAAATTTATCAATGAATGAATGAATAACTGTCTAGCCTGCATATCCCATGCTTATAGTAATGTCTTGTAATTACTCTTTGATGCAGTCACTGCTTATTTTATTTTTTAACATACCCATATGTGTATTTTGGAATTACGTTTGAACTATTTTATCACTTTACAGTATAGCTCGGTATCCCGTGCTGACTGTTACTATGTATTATTATTTAATAATGATATTTCAGTATAGCTGGGTAACCCGTGCTGACTGAAGAATATGTGTATTTTATCAGATTAGATTTTTTCTAATGTTTAGCCTGGATATACCATGCTTACAGTAAATTTATATTGAATGTTTATTCGTGGGTACAATCTTTGGTTATCTTGAATGTTAATTTCTTTAACCACACTTTTGACAACAACGTATCAGGGTGAATTCCATCAGCATATAACTTAAAATTATGGATAATTCTTTTTGACTTTCTTCTTTTGTCACCTTTTTTTACAATTGAATAGCACTGAATGTCTATGTTGAAGTTCAAACTGTCTGACTCTGTTGCAGTTCGTCGATTTATTGATCTGATTTCTACATTTAATTTGTTAATTTGTTCAATCAACAATTGATCGTCACTAGCAAATATTTCTGGGGTTTTATGTCCTTTGTAGGAGTTCCAATGTTGAATAGAGTAGCTGGTAACTCTAAGATGGTGATTTTACAGTCATAAAATTTACAAAGATCCACAATTTTGTTTGTAAATCTCAATATATGATTAATTGCTTCATCATCACTACCTGAGAGACTAATGTATTTTCCATTCTTTTCCGTTAAATCACACGTCCCAACCCATAAGTAGACCCAGGCTGGCGAGATATGTCTTATCTTATGATGTAGGTTTTCATCTAACCACTCATAACATTGTTTGACTTTGAGTCCACTCTTACACCACCATTTAATCTTGTACTCTACTTGAGTTTTAACTGCAAGTTCCTTCTTTAACCAGTTGCCCTTACTATCCGATAAAATAATCGGAGTGTAGAGAATTTCACTGTTTTCAGAGTTTCCTTTTCTGTCCTCTTTTTCTAAGAATTTTATCAATTTCTTCTCAGACATGGTCTCAATATATTGTTATTTCTCGAAAAACAGATAATTAGTGGTGTTTCTCTCGGTCCATGGTGATTTTTAGCTTCCGAAAATTTCATAATGTTGAAAAGGTGGGTGGGGTAATTTCAGTCATTTTTGTGATGTTTTCATAAGTTTTTATGTTACTTGTAAATAAATGATCACTTTCCTGAATAAAATCTACTGTATTCTGTCTATTGCAATATTTTCCTGCGTCGGATGCCTCACATAACTTGATATTTAAGGTGGATTTAAATTTATTTTTATTTTTCAATTTGAAACACTGCCGCCATTCGCCAAAATATTTAAGGATCTTTGATTGCCGGAGCTCTGCAAACTTAGATATTTGTGGAATTAGGCCAAAATTAACACAGTCACTTCCCTGTCTCGATGATGATGTAGATCTATACAATCTTTTTAGATGTCTTCCAATGATGGATGCCTTGAAATATCCTTGTTATTTCACACAGATTAAATATATTTTGCTGCCATTGTTGTTGTTGTTGTTGTTCTATCCTACCTCCCACAGGAAGAACCATCCGATGTGGTGTCACTCCTCAACGAAACGGTCCTATTAAATATATAGTAAAATGGGTCAATTTGGCAGCATCTAGCTTCTCTCAGAAGTCTTCGCGGGAACTTTTACATAGTCTGCCAGATAGATCATTGCTTAGTCTTTAATTAATACCAAGAAAGTGGTATCAATAGCACCATCACCTGCCAGTAATACCCGAAAGGGGAGTTAGGCAGTATATATAGATAGATAGCTTCAACCACGCTTCAGTGAACACAACCACCCTTGCAATTTGCCATCTCTTTCAGGATCTGCATGTGACACACCCCCAATGAAAGGTCACGACCGCGCAAGAAGCTAGTTCCTGAGAGGCTCTTTAAAACACATCCCAGCAGTGCACTGATGGTCTGCCAGTATGCAGAACCATATTTCATGCACCTATCTATTCTACAGACATAGAATCAATGCAACAAAAGGAGGGAATCCGTTTTTGACGGAACTATGTTTGTATACTACGACCCGGAAGCATTTCCCCGCTGTGGAGTGACTCCATGTAGGACGTCGAAAATAACTCCACGGACCACCACTAATTATGTACAATAATTCACACGCCACAATAAAACTAACTAAAATCGTAGGCCTATGTGTAAGCCTTATGATAAAACAAACTTAATTACTTATAGTCCGGTAGCCAAAGAGGTGAACCTGGATTTGCGGTATCCTGATAGTAGACCCTATGCATTTTCACGCTACACAATAGTCACGCACCTGAGAGTTTATCAGCGTTTGTGTATAGTACCTTAAGACTATGTACATTATCATTGTTTGTATTGTCTTTAAAAATAAAACTTGTTTCCTAACCTTGAAAACCTGTCGCAGCGCCATCACTCTGTGTGTTGGAGCCTCCTATCAGGATTTCATCGAACTGAAATGGTTGGTTTTGTTTAGCCCTAGTTTCTGCTTTATTTAACATTTCGTTGCTTTCAGTTTTCGATGTTTTGCTTGTTTGCTTTTTCTGTCTTGTTTGACTTGTAAAAAGGCTTTGAGATTGTTGTGTTTCTTCTTCTGAGTCACCTGCTTCTATAATCGTATCATCCATGATTGTGTCGTGCTCGTACATAGAATCCTCTGACATGCTGGTTTTCTCTTTGTGGCTTTTTTGTTTCTGTTTACTTTTTTCTTCTCTTCTTTGTTTGTTCTGGGCACGCTGTTCTGGTGTTAGATCTTTTACTATTATGCAGTTTTTCAGGTCATTGTCTGCTTTTAGTTGTTTGATTTTCGATGCATTATCAAGTATTTTTTTCCTTTCTTCTTTGTTGTTGAGTATAATTTTAAGTGGCCTATTTGAATCCGGCTTTACATCACCTAGTCTGAAGCTCAATTTCATGTCTGGATATTCAACTCATAGTGCAGTACATAGATCGTTAAATTTTCTTTCATCATGCTTTTTTCTGAGTACAGCTGACGATCTTTTGCTTTCGGGTAGATTGAAAATTACCAGGTTCATTGATCTTCTTCTTTGGTCTTCTATTTCTCTAAGTTCCCTTCTTAATTCTGCTTGTAGATCTTTTTTAATTTCATTTTTAATTTCTTCGGCCAATTGAGGTTTCATTGAGCTTACTTCTTCTTGGATTGTGAGGATCATGTCACCCTTTACTTCGTTCAATTCTTCTTCTATTCTTGTGATTCTTTTTTCCGCTTTATCTTCTATAGATTGTAACTGGGTAGCAAGGTTTGACATACTGGGAAACGTCCTCTTGCAAATGTTGCATGTCCACTTAAAGTTGTCATTATTTTCCGTACGAAGGGCTTTTGCTAGTATTTGTGATATCCCAGTGCATGGGAGACAGAAAGAAAGTTCACATAGACTGCATGATAGGTGTTCTTCTACTTCTTTAAGATCGATATCACACAAGGGACAACTATTACTGCCAATTCTAGCCCTTTTAACTTTTGGTGTTGAACTTGTGAAGGAATGTGCCATCTTTGTTTGAACAAGGCTTCCTTATTCAAATAATAAAGTGTTAATGTTGATAGTATTGTGTTGTTCTGTTGTATACTGAACAAGGCTTCCTTATTCAGATCTAATAGTGTGAATGTTGATAGTATTGGGTTTTTCTGTAGTATATTGAACAAGGCTTCCTTATTCAATCTGTTATTTTTGGTTTGTTTGTTTGTTTATCTATTTTCCTTTTTCTGTGTATTTACCTTTTTATTGAACAAGGCTTCCTTATTCAATTAGAAAAAATTAAGTGTGTTAATTGTGCGTTACTTGTCAGACAAAGGGTTGTTCTTTGAAGAAAATGTTGATTTTAAGAACAGGGCTTCCCTATTCGTTAATTTTGATGATTTCTGTCGTCAATTGTTCAATGCAGTGATAATAGAATAGGGCTTCCTTATTCCCTTATTTATGACGATTTCTGTTGTTAATTAATTCAAGGATGATTATTTCACTAATTTATTTATCATTTATCGTGAACAGGGCTTCCCTATTCACCGATTTTCAACTGTGAATTATTAGGAAAGTTCTATACCAAATTTGAGATTTAGTATTCTCTGGAGCCACAGTTTTGCCAGTTCCGGGCACGGGTGTATTCCGTCTATTAGAAGGTTGAGATTTTTCTTGTAGCGAGCACGGGTGTTATGCCAGTTTTTGTGTGACCTAATTAGATCTTGTTCTATTTGCGGTGTTACAAATCTGTTCAGATCTCCAATTCTTTCATTGAAATAATCAATAGCTTCAGTCAATTCATAGTCTTGTTGTTGATACGACCGAATCATGTAATCTGGACAACCTTTATGAGTGTTCCATTTTGTGATTGAATAGTATGGGCAATTCAAAAATATCACTTTCGCACTTCTGTTGTGTCTTTGAATTGCTGATTTCATATACCGGTATTTGACAATTAATCTGTCTACCACTTCGTACACATTTTGTTTAATTTCAATGTATCCCCTATTTTTAAATGTTAATTCACAGGTCCCAAACCATATAAACACAATTGGGTTGTTAGAATAATTAGTTATACTAATAGCCTCACGTTGAAAATTTCGATTGTCAACGCCAGCACCAGACCTGTGGATGATTTTGATTTGACCGTAATTTTCACTTTCTATTTGATGACCAAGATATCGGCCCTTGCTGTCCGAAATTAGAAAAGTGTCAATTCTGTTTGGAAATCCGGTTACTCGGTTTTCATCTCTTATTCTGCGGTGCTCTTTTTTAATTTTGGCTAAGGACATTGTTTTTATGGGTCTATTGATATTTGTGGCTGTGCACTGTAGTTTGGTGTCTCCATTTTCACTTTCGTTTTTCCTTTATTTCTAATGTTTTTGTTCTATTCTATTCTAGTCTCTTGGTGTGTGCCAAAAACAGGGCTTCCCTATTCAGATGCACAAAGTTTCTGATCATTCACTTGTTATTTTCCATTTTTACCTTATTTGTGGGTGTATTTAGAATGTATTTTTCAATCTATTTTCTTCGTAGTTGACAGTGAAATCCAATATGGCGGCAGCTTACATCATAGCAAAAATTTAAAGAAATTCACTTTTCAAAGATGAGGTGTATGTTGTTTTACTGTTTATTCCATTTTTGCATTTGTATTTTTCTTCTGTTTTGTTCTTTAGTAATCTATTGTTCCTTTTAATTCCGTTGTAGAATGAAATGAAAATCCAATATGGCGGCCGCTTATATCATGTACACATTTGACTAGACAAATTTTCAATGGGGAAATCTGTCAATTTATGGGATACTTCCCTCAATTCACTCGTCAGAATTTATCACACAGCAATGGCACATCTTTTCATCACATTTTCAGTTGTTGATGGTGTGTTCTAACGCCGATATTTAGAGATATAGTTGAATTTATTTAGCTGCAAAAATTTTCACGTCTCGACAGGCCGGAAACAAAATAAGCTGATTAAACATGGCGGCTGAATTTCTTAACAAATGTTATCACCTCTGCAAAACAAAATTTACAGCTTTATAGTCTTGTGTTATATATCAGAGCAATGAGCAAACATTTTTCCTCAAATCCTGCAAATTTGGTTAATCTGGTGATTATATCAAGGAAAATATTGTATTTTTTATGAAGATACCCTACAATTTTTCCATGGTTAGTAAGGTGTTCTTGGGAAAGAACCCCCTACATCTTAAAATGCTTAATTATTTCATAGTTAGAAAAGTTATCAACAATTAAATGCACTTTTTGTGTGTACGAAAAGTTGATTTTTTAAATACATGAGTTTCTAAGACTTGCTGTTAGCTAAGTTACATTTTCACCAACCAGGTTCTCATATGAGTGACTATTGATTAATATCAAACTAGATAAGGATTTTATATCATGATTTTTAATTACTTTGTAAAATTTTGTAAAAGGGATTCTTTTAAATTTTTGTTGGTGTCTGACAAAGAAATTAAGTATAAAAAGACACTAATAGAGATAATTGTCTCATTAGATAAGTCTTTCAACAGATAATAAGGCGCAAAGCCTTAAGTGCGTGACTATTGCTTACACTAGGATATATAGAAAATGTTTTGACTGATTATGGTAGCCAACACCTTCAGAAACCAGAATCAGGTTGATGCCACCTTGTCACCCTTGGGCAACTCTCAGAATTCAAGATGGCGGAATGCCAAAATCCCGTTCAAACCTATGCATTCCTGATAAAAGAAAAATAGCTTGTGATATGTTCAAAAATGCTCAGAGAGAATGTCCGAATAAAATAATGAGCGATATTCGCAATATTTCATTGTAAATCTTCAAAAATCTGGTAAATCTTTAAAACCTTACCCCACCCACCCCATTGTACATAGAAAAATCAAGCTTTTCGCAACACTGTTAACATTTCCCGTATTCCATATGATTAAATACTCTGCTTATATTAATGAATGAAAAACGAGTATTGGGAATGACAAACCTGGCAAAATGTTGTCTCTGACAATTCAAAATGGCGCCCAAGATGGCGGGAAATCTAAGTGTTTTTTTATATAAAGTTTTATTTTTAAACAAAACATCCAAAATGTTTTGAAATGTTTTTTTAATGTTTATAACCTGTTTTGATGTATTCTTGTAAAATGATAAAAGCGTCTATTACATTAGTTGTATTAATTAGTGGCATTTCTACCAGAATCTAGGACTGTATCAGGATCTTACAGCACCCCCTGAATTTAGAATGGAGAAAATCTATAAATATACACTTTAATTGACTATTTTTTTATTCAAAATGGCGCTCAAGATTGCGGGAAAATATTATTTCATACAAAATAACAAGGGATGTCTTTTGCTTTAATACCTATTTCAAAATATTGTGTTAGAAACGTTTAAGTGTATGTTAACCTAATGTGCTTTTATACGCTTATTATTAATCACTATTGGCAAACAGAGTAAAGAAAAGATCATTAATTCTTTATTTTGCCCCATCCACTCAAATTTGCATTATTTGAAAAAGATTCTAATCTTAATTTAGGGGCAAAGCTAGCACAAAATAGATATGGATACAAAAAATCTAGGGAGTCAGGGGGTATCCCCCCTGAAGAAATTGGAAAATAATGAATTTGGTGGGATTTGCGGAAATGGATATGAATAGCTTTACTTTCGTTTAGCAATGTCGGCTAAATTACAAACCACACTTTTGAACTAAAATGTTTTTGGTCAAAATGATGTGGACTCAGCTGCGTAATCGCAGATAGGCAGCTACTCCCCTGTAAAAACCGTAACTTACAGAATAATCATTCAGAAACTATACATAAGAACTATCTAATATTGCCTTTAACAAAATCGGATAAGTTTTCATTGCAATTTCATATTCATTTCTCGCTCTTTCTAAATCCTTTTCAAGACAACACATGGTTGTGTTTCATACTAGTTGTGACGTCTGTCTATTATTGTAATACCTAACATCCTGCCGATTTGGGAAATAGAATGATATTGATATACAAGCTAAAGATTTAAAAGTTAGGGGTTTCTCTTCCCTCAAGAAACATTCGAAACCACATTCCAGTAAGCCTAAACAACACATGATTCCATGTACTAAGACATTTCGAAAGTTTTTCACAAGTAGGCATGAAATGACAACAGCCAATATGTAAACATTTTTTATACTGAACAGCCTAGGGGACAGAAATTAGTAGGTGATGCAAGAAGATATGATGTTTGTTAATGTTTGATGCCACATGCTGACGAGTCAGAGATAAGTAATGGTACAAGAATGTTGTTGAGGACCACAATATCTCGGTTGCATCCCATTGTTGCATGCACTGGTACCATGTTCTATGTATATTTAGCAATCGTAACAATAATGACAATTAAAGTATGGCTTTAACCGAGCGTTCAACCCCCAATCTATCAATCAATCAATCAATGAGATCTAATAGTTTATATTGCACTTTCCTTTTAAGAATTTTCATTGCAAACATAAAGACAAAGTCAATTAAAGTGTATACTTCTAGATTTTCTCCATTCTAAATGCAGTGGGTGGGATAAGATCTTGCGACAGTCCTAGATTCTGTTAGAAATGCAACAAATTAATACAACTAATATTTACTAGACGCATTTATCACTGTACATAAATACACCAAAACAGGTTAGTAGCATTTTACTTAAAGACATTTCAAAACATTTTGGATTTTTTGTTTAAAAATGTTACTTGATATAAAAAAAAAAAAACACACGAATTCCCCGCCATTTTGGGCGCCATTTTGAATGGTCAGAGACACCATTTTGCCAGGTTTGTCATTCCAAATACTCGTTTTTTCATTCATTAGTATAATGACAGTATTTAATCATATGGAATACGGGAAATGTTAACAGTGTTGCGAAAAACTTGATTTGTCTATGTAAAATGGGGTGGGTGGGGTAAGGTTTTAAATATTTACCAAATTTGTGAAAATTTACAATGAAATATTGCGAATATCACTCATTATTCTCTTTGGACATTCTCTCTGAGCATTTCTGAACATATCACAAGCTATTTTTTATCAGGAATGCATAGGTTTGGACAGAACTATTATAATGTGCACAGGCATTCCGCCATCTTGGACGCCATCTTGAATTCTGAGAGTTGCCCAAGGGTGACAAGATGGTATCAACCTGATTTTGAATTCTGAAGGTGTTGGCTACCATAATCAGTCGAAACATTTTCTATATACCGCAAATCCGGGTTCACTTAAAAAATGCTGTTTGGCTACCGGACTATTACGTCGGCGTCGGATTTTGAAGCAAATGAGAACAGTCTAAAAGAATCTTCAGCATTTCTGCATATATCGATGTCAAAAGTCGACTTAATTTCTTCGGTCAATTCATTAATAGACTGATTGCGTATAGGTTTCAACATGACACAGTCAAGAATAAAATGCTCAATGCATGGTCTCTGGATTATATAAATAATTTACAACTTCTGCCATTTTTCGCGCATGCGCAATCCACCTCCTCAAAGTTCTTCTTCTTCCCTTTAAGGAGTTGATTTAAATTGAGTGTTAATACTCCGGCGCATGATTGGTTAACAGCTTCAAATTCCCAGTATTTACAATTAAAATCGATAAAAATGGTGATGGAGTTAGTGGTTGTTGATTAGGTCTGGCATGCTGGTGGTCTGTAATGCATACCAGAGGCTGTCGACAGTGGGCTGGTCTCGGATGTCTGGTGGTAGTGAGTTCCAGGTGACTATTGTTCTTGGGACAAATGAGAATTTATAGATGTCTTGTCTTGTGCTAATTTGCCTGATGTTGTTGGCTGCTGAGCTTCTGGTGTACATAACGAGTGTTGGTCTGTAGGTAGTTATTTAGTGGAACTTCGACAAGGTTGTTCATTATCTTGTATAAGCATTTTATTTCTGCTTCTAGCTCGTCTCTCATCTAGAATATCCCATGACAGCTGTTTCATCATCATGTTGGTGACACATCCTGGGTCTCTACTGGTGTAGTTGCCTTTGACAAATCTAGCTGCCTGTCGCTGAACTCTTTCTAGTGTATTGATCTGTTGGAGCGTGTATGGGTCCCAAACCGACGACGCGTACTCTAGGATTGGTCTAACTAGTGTAGTATATGTCTGCACTTTGACATCCGTTGGGCATCCTTGTAGGTTCCTTCGTAGAAATCCAAGTGATCTAGTGGCTTTGGCAGCTGTTTGTTGAATGTGACTATTCCAGGAGAGGTCGTTGCTTATATATACACCATCTATCTATCTATCTACTGCCTAACTCCCCTTTCGGGTATTACTGGCAGGTGCGCGTCTGTGCTGGAATAAAAACTGTTAGTCATTGGTTAGAGTGCCAAGGTATTTGCCTCCTGGGACACTCTCTAGTGTGTGGCCGTGTAGCTGGTATGCTGTCTTTACTGGTGATCGCTTTCTAGATATGTGGGTGGTGATTCACTTCTGTGGATGGAATTTCATCTGCCAGTCTTCTTCCCATTGTTGGAGGGCTGATAAGTCTTGCTGTAAGATGGCACTGTCTTGATTGCTGTTGATAGTCCGATAAATAAGGCAGTCGTTTGCAAAGAGTCTGACGGGTGATTTAACAGTTCCAGGGAGGTTGTTGGTAAACGCGAGAAATAGGAGTGGGCCCAATACTGTCCCTTGGGGTACGCCGGAGTCAAACTCGGCCTCGTTTGGCCTTTCGCCTTCTACTTATACTAACTGCTTCCGTCCCTGGAGGAAGTTCCTAATCCAAGCTAGGGTGTTGTCTCGTACTCCGTAAAAGTGTAGTTTGTGAAGTAGTCATTCGTGGGGGCCTTGTCGAATGCCTTAAAAAAGTCGTGCCGATCTGTATAATATCATAGAAATAATTTTTATCTTCCAGATTAAGGCAAATTCCAATCAAGAAAGCATACATATTTTTCCCAAATACTAGTCTATGTGTGAAAATTCACGTTTTCTGTAGAATCACCCAACTATTGCTCCGAGTTAATTAATGGGTTTTTTCGGCCCTTTCTTTTCAGCTTTATGTGGTGAAGATGTAGCAATCGGGCTGCCAATGGACAAATCTGCTGCACTTGTAGATTTATCACTTAGAGTGCTGAGTATACTAAAAGTGTTGTCTTCGGAGTGAATGGTCAATGGAGTCAAATATTTTTGAGTATTTGATAGTTGGGAGCATTACATACTTTGCAAATTCAGGTGGTTGATGTGTTGGCGAGGTCAGGATATTACTCAGTGGACATCATGGCTACGTGGCACCATTTGTCGCAACCGTCGCTTGCAAGGGCTTTGTCTCCCCATTTCACAGCTTAAGAGCATATTTGGTATGGGAATTTGGGTTTGTAGGGTCCTGGGTTCAATTCTACTTGTCCGCTTAGTAGTAGGAGTAAATTAAATAAACAATTTTAACGTATGCAGGTTGTTGTTTACCAGATACTTCCCGTGGAATTGGTGAGGCATGATCTCGGACAGCCAGATGTAAACAGAGGCCGACTTCGATTGGTAATGGCTCGCGCCATCGTTCGAACCATCGCTTCAACCGAACACCAATAGTGCGAGCTATTGACGTCATTTCCGTAGCTATAGCTCCAATCGAACAGCAATGGCCCGAGCTATAGTCCGAACACCGGAAAAAGTGTGGTCCGGCCATCCGAGCCATTACGTCATTCGGAACACCTCGGATAAAAGCGAACCAATCAGTGTCGAGGTAAACAAAGATTTTGATTGGCTGACGAATTTCTGCCCGTTTCGAGTCAGCCAATCAAAATCTTTGTTTACCTCGACACTGATTGGTTCGCTGTTATCCGAGGTGTTCCGAATGACGTAATGGCTCGGATGGCCGGACCACACTTTTTTCCGGTAGTCGGACTATAGCTTGGGCCATTGCTGATCGATTGGAGCTATAGCTACAGAAGTGACGTCAAATAGCTCGCACTATTGGTGTTCGGTTGGGGCGATGGTTCGAACGATGGCGCGAGCCATTGCCAATCGAAGTCGGCCTTGTTGTTCCAAGTTGACATCACATGTAAGAGTTATCTGAACTAGGAGGAGGATGAGATTAAGTATCCAAAGGGGTTGCATTTTTGTTGACAAGGTAAACAAAGATGGCGGACATCAGACATCCGGAACAGAAAATTTATGCTGAAAAACTCTAAATCAACTGATTTCAGGTGGAATTGAGGTTATAATGTTTTTTGGTGGTATCCTTGATTGTTAAGGTGGCGATTCTGTAAGAGTTGGTTAATCTGAGTTCCTTTTCTCATTTAAATCGTCCAAAATTGCTCATGACAGAAAATTTTCAGCTGTTATCCTAGCGCATGGACAATGGATCTAAATTTGAGTTTACAGTTGATTAATTTTTTGACTGACTGCACGAAAAGTTCGAAATGGGATGTTTCTTTGAGCACATTTTAATTTGTAGCTTTCGTACATGTCTTTCACGGTTGAAAATTTCAAATTCTTTACATCATGTAAAATTTCCAGTTCTTCACCATCCCACCTTCTTTTTACTCCACGACAAAATGGTAGGGAATAAGTGTTTCTGGGAGTCTCTTCAGTTCGCAGAAGTTCACTTTCCATTGGTATTCTGTTTGACACATTCTCATTTTCTATGACAGGAGCTTTATCTTCTGGAGGTGCTAATTCCTCAAAATTACGGTCATCTTTCTTCTTGTCAGACTTTGTGTCACTCAAACGGAAAGGGATAGACGAATGAATCCGAAAAAGCTTAAATTTGCTGACCCTTTCGGAAAGCAAAAGTTTACTTTGTATTTCCAAATCTTGTAATTTTCTCTGACTGAAGGGAATGTCAAGCAATAGCTTTTGGATCTCATTGTAATCTACATAAAGTCCATTCATTATTAGTGCTATGCAAGACACGAAGCACAACACGTTAAGTAATTGGGTTTCTTGTAGGTTAAGATGTTTCAGCTTGTTTGCACATGTCGCTATCCAGGGTAAAGTACTTCTTCTTAAATGAGTGAGGCGACTTTCGTACATCAAGTTCCTTATTTTTAGCTGCGAAATTACCGCACTAGACAGTACTGAAGGAGAGGATTCCAGCTCCCTTTCACAGCTTACTAATTTAACGAGACCTGCCCTCCAATTCCACGATAACGCTCTATTGCCGTGTGAGTCATAGTTTTGGATAGATGGAAAATGTTTTATTCCAATTTCATTTAATCCTGCCTCCAGAATCGTGACTAAATCGTGGCCAGAACCTTTTGTAAGCTCACACAAGCTCCTGAATACCATTCCAATACCCACACGAGTAACCTTAGCCAACTGAAAAACAAGTTGCTGCACTGTAGCTGCGCCTTGAACCTTTATAGATTTAGGATGATCAGCGTGGAGGTCACTAAGAAAGTCTTCAAATCTTAACATCACCTTTGAGGTTACATATAAGTCTTTAATTAAAGCATGTAGTAACTTTCTTCCAAGTACACTTGGTCCACTACTCAACACGTCATGTACACCCACGCTTCTTTTAATTTTGTCGCTCATCATATCTGACTGTGTCCATATTCTACAGGATGGAATAGTTTCATCTGACGACATACAGGCACTCCATCTCTCTAGAGCTAGAAAACCCAAATAGTCGGTCAAACTCCTGCTCTGTTCGAATTTCCCAGGGCCAAGATTTACAGAATAGGAATGAGTTTGGAAACACAAAGGATATCCCCAGAGAAGCTTTTCAATGCTCAGTTCATACTGGAATGCCTTCCATACCGCTTCTATATTTCCAGTTTTCGAGTAGGTTTCAAACAACTTTTGCAGGTTTTTTACAATCCAGATTCCTATTGCACGAATTAGTTTCGGTGTACCTATTGGCAATGGGGCTAACATGGGTCTCTTCGTCAAAAGTTCCTTTAAATGCACCACCGATATGCAATCACTGGCCTTTAAATTTTCGGTTAAATCACTTTTGGACAACTCACAAACATATTCTGCACGACATATGCATTTATCCATTAGGACAAAATTACTTTCCATGGTACTGATATACGATTTTGCATCTCTGAAAAATGCGTCAGAAGTATTCTTGTGAAACACCATTCCGCCAGCAATACACCCTGAAACTGGGTTATATCGAGTATTTGGTCGTCTATGTGGATGGTCAATGTAGAGTTGGACGAATCTCAAATTTTCTGGGCGAATGCATACATTGCGCAAGTCTGGAGTAATATCCATGCTTTTACCATCAAGATTGGATTGATAACACGCACTATCTCGAAAAGACAAGCATGTATTAAGGGAACCACGATTTCCTACGACGCTTTTCAGTCCGGATAATGACCACACCAGTCCCATTTTTTCAGAGGAGATGTTTATGGCACAATGGGCAGTCACATTTCGGATGCTTGCTTTATCAAAAGAAGAAAGACTTACTGGATTTGTTGCCTTCTCACCAAATCTAAAACAAAAGTTTATCGCCGTGAATGATGTTGGCATTTCTGTTTCATTTAATGCTTCCTGTAACAACGTTAAAACCAAATGTACATCATCTGGCAAAATTGTTAACTTCTTCACATCGTTCATATCATTTTTCACCAATGTTTTTCTTAATTTATCACGCTGGCTAAATAATTTCCTCTGGAAAAGGATTTTTAAATTTTCAAAATATGTAAGGCACAATCGGTCGTAGATTTCCTTTTTTACTTGTACTTTAGGGCAAGTAATTTTTGGGATTAGTCCGATCCACCCTTCCCATCCACCTTCGTAAAACAACTGAAATCCTACACAGTCATTAATTTGTGTCACACAGTATCGTTTCAAATCCAGATGCTTTCTGAGGAAGGATTTCACAGGTTTTAACCCATTTTTCATAATAGTTAGATGTCTCAATGGCAGTTTAACTCCACCCCAACTTGACAATTCGATAACACATCCATCAACATCACAATCATAATGGAAATAACGATCCTGTTCTTCACTATCCACCGTTGTACCTCGTAAATACACAAAGTTGTCTCTCTTCAGCATCCGTTCAACACTTTCGGACTTTTCGAAAATGTCCAAAAAATTAGAATTTTCAATACACACATCCAAGAGATCCTCTTCATCATTGTCTGCTATCACTTCTTCATAAAAGCTGTCTCGTAACGTTTCTTCGACGTCTGACATTCTGCTGTGACAGATTGACCTGAAGTAAATTGGCATGGGAAAACATTGAAACAAAAGAAGAAAATGCTGATATTTTTTTTCTTCTTTTATCTAAATATTTTCCATGCTATATTATGCACAGATATTATGTTTATCACCATTCATTTTGTTGTCTGTAGCAGCTATCAATTTGGAACAGTCCAAAATTTTGTTGTTTGGGAAAGCGTTAAGAGAATATTATCAAATATAGATCTCTGCGAGTCACTAGCACTTTCTTCTCTTTCATCAATGTTTTCCAGCCTTTTCAGTCAGAGACGTCAAATACAGGTCTTTACTCTTATTTGGGAGAAGTTTAAGGAGGTATTGACAAGACATATGACCGTCTCATTCAGGACTGTTCATCCTACATCTTCCGTAACAATTTTAAAGACAAATTTAAAGTCAATATATACTACAGGAAAGAAGTAACGCAACAACTATTTTTTGTTATTTCTCTTAATTATTTTATGTTACTGAGTCAAAATATAACTGATTATTACAGGGTACTGTATCCTGATATCAATCTTTGTGTTTACGTTTGAACCTGTCTTACCTATGAGATAACGTCAAAATAGACGTTTACACGTTTCTCACGTGCAAACCTTTAAATATCCAAACTTTACATAGAACTCTTTTAATTTGTGTAGATTCACGTCGACTCGACAAAATGCAATGATTTTTGTTTTGATTAAATCCCTAATATCGTTTTGCAACCTTTTCAAAGACGTCGTCCAGTAGCAATCGTGATGTTTACGAATGGACCATCTCAACCCGCAGTTGTTGCTGACTTAGGTGTACATCGGTTTACAAAATATTGCTTGAGATAACGTCTCAGAACTAACGGAACAACTGGTGGTCTCCAGAAAAGCGGTCGTCAACGTCTAACGTCATGACGTCAGGACCATAACGTGCGTTTATTTTACCTACGGAAACAAATTCTGTTATCGGGAAAAAATGTTGATGCTATTCATGAACAGTACAGCAATCAAATTTCAGCCAGGTATCGTTATAATCCGTTTGGATTGCGTGCAAGAACACATTTAACGTTGACGCCAAACCGCCCTCGTTTAATCGCATATTGATGGCACGTACAACCTGTGACATTGATGAAATTTTGACACAAGAAAGTCAAAAGATTAAGTTTTACTATGCATTGAAAAATTTATGCGAATTATGGTGATTTTGAGAAAAAAACAAAACAAAAACGCATGACCAAATTAATTTTTGTTGCGTTTCTTTTTTCCTTTAGTATGTCTAATTGTCTATGCAATAGAATCTATTAGACTATTCATAAATCAATTAAAAAAGTATTGCAGACGACAAAAGAGTTGTAAATTTTAACAGTTTTAACTTTTTATACGCGTACATTTCACCAATGAGCAATTTGGAACGGATAAAATACTAATATCATCACTTGAATTATAGAAAAACAAAAGAATTTAAAAACTCCGGTTATTTGGGAAAATCCTACATGAGGGTTAGGTCAACAAGTGCTTAGCTCTCTGATTGGCTACAACAGTGGGAAATCCTTCCGTCAAAAAGGAATGTGGCCGAATTTCGACGATAATAGCTATCGGAAATAGGGTTCGTTTTTTTCATGTAAACAAATACGTCATTAGCGGTAAATCGTCGGTGTTATTGCAAATTATTGTAACTGCAGCTTGAATCAAGCTGTATTTACGGGATTTTTTAATAACACGTTTTACAATCGCACAGTCTTTCAATTACGAAATGTCTTCATGCTCGTGCCACACGTTTTTCTCTTATTTTAACCAAGGTATCGAGAAGTAAACTCGTCGAATAACCTTTTGGCTTAGACACACCCTTTCAGATGAGTTTGAGTTTATTGGGGTTTTACGCCGTTTTCAACTACCGGGGTCATATCGCGGCGGCTGGAGCACCTACCCATGGATTCCTGTTGTTTCTCAAACCAGTACTACCACAACACCCTTACCGAGCCTCCAGCTGCTCGCCCACTTAGGTTAACGATTTCAAACCCATTGGTGGGTGACAATTCCTTTCAGATGAATAAAAACGCAATATACCTATCTTAAAAAGTACACGACAGTACAGCAACCTTCTCAGTTCTGAATTATAATGTTTCTCAACAAATGATTACGACAATCCAGCTCTTAGAACGTCATCTTCAGCAAGTTAAACGCGGAAAGACTTCTCGAGATTCACAGCCATATTTGTACGATAGAGGATTCCCAATCTATTTTTAGACCAGTGAGGCGTGACGATGACGTATTTGTTTAACGAGAAAACCGACTCCTATTACATGTACTTTTATCCAACTCCGTGTAATTCACATTGCTAACAACTACAGTTGTCGCCACATCGTATGGCACGTGTTTTTGTTTTGTTTAACGTTCAATTACATTTGAACAAAATATACTGACGTCCAAAAGAAACGCCTCAGTCCTAATAAATATCCGATTATTCAGTAAATCTGATTTGAAATTACAAATACTTATTTCCATTTGTAAATTTGAATATTCTTGTTGAAAAATGATGATAAAGAAATTACCAAACTGAAACAGTTTAGAAAAAACGGCACATTTAAACAGAGCGGTATCAGAATTCCCATTTGAAAATCAGTAGCCCGTGGTTCAAACTTTACTTGCGACGACAAAAGACACCGTAAAACGTTTTATGTGCTGATGACAGTTAGTGCATACAAAACCCAACGTCGATTTCAACGTCTAAAACCGGAAATGCATATGACGTTAACGTAAGACAGCTTCTTTTATAACAGGCGTTACATGAGATCTATTTGACGTTTGCCGATTGACAAATGTTTCTGTAACTCTTACTCTTCTACCAAGATGCCTAATCATGCAATACATGATGTCAAAACTTCAAGAGGCTTGTTCTTGTTTTTCCCGTATTCGAAATTGGCTAATGTACGAGCTCTATTTTCCAAACAGTGTGTCTATTTCAGACGGTACTTGCGGCAACAACAGTTGCCGGAAAATCACTTATTTGGCCACCACATTAACCGACTACTCGACACAACCTCGATCCAAAAGTCACAAACCTGAAACGTACATGACGTTAACGTGGAGAATTATCTTGCTTTGCAGGCGTTACGTGAGGTCTAGTTGAGCGTGGCCGTTCAATAAAAGTTCGCAGAATTCTAACGCGTCGATCAAGACACCGAATCGAGAAACACAATATGTTAAACTGTCTTGCGACTTGTTTGTGCATTCGTCGCATTCAAAAGTGGCTATATTACGAGCCCCTTTTTCAGAATTTTGTCTTGGATTCCTTCAATTCGGATGTTTCATAAGAAAACCTTTGAATTCGTGGTTACCTATCCACTAACATATGTTACTGTGTAAAATGTGACCAACTTCATCACGTGATGTACATACACGAAGCGCACGAAAGAGAACGTGACCAGTCACCGGAAATGGACATGTTAATGGATAGAAACGCATATTTTTTATTTGCCGCAATTGTCGGTCAAAATGATAATATACAGTATACATTTCACTATTATTGTAATAGGCATAAAGAAAATAACGATAAATTTCATTGGAGCGTTTCTTTTGGACGTTAGTTTATAAACATTGTGCCATACGATGTGGCGACAACTGTAGAAAGGCCTTTAGACATTATCAACAAATTTGCTTCCCAGCAGTACTTTCAGTACTTTGATTGAAGTTGTTGCCAATAAGCGAGAGACACGCATTTAAGGGGGAATGCTCCAGTTTTTCGGAACACTCGGTCATTACTGTAGTAAATTAAACGTTTCGTACCAATATGTTTCGCTACCATATTTTCAATAATATAACACATCATTACAATTTACCATTTACGATGGTAAAAGTGTATTTATGATGCAAAACTGATTTCCTCAAGTTGGAAATCGATTATTTAGAGCACGACAGTCGTAAGTGTGTATGCAGTTACCACTGTTTTGTGTCATTTTATTCACGTGTAGCTGATAAAAATTGCTGTAATTCACTAATAAGTGCGCTGACCTGTACATTTTCTTTTTGAATTATTACCAGGACATGTTGCTTAATACAATGAGGGAGTTTTATCAAATTCTATTATGTAGAATTTGAAATATTTCCAAAAATATGCAAATTTTGACATAAATTACTTCAGCTTCGTTGATCTAACCGAACACATGAGCATGCTGTTTATACATCTACGCGTTTTTAATGGTACATATTTTGGGTTTTCTGTTCTTATTAAATGTAAGACGTTACTTTAAATCCGTTTTCGGGACTAAACGATGAATATACAGCATTTTATTAGCATTTTAGAGACCTTGGTCAGGTGCAAGAAATTGTGCATTTTTTCGATGTAGGGGTATGTGATACGAATGCCTATAAAATTCAAACAAGATCGCTGACCATCCATTTTTATTTTATTTTTCAATTGGTAATAACATGTAATTTCATCATACAAAATATAAATAAATTCTATTATTGGGAAAAAATTAGGGAACTGGAGCATTCCCCCTTAAAGTTGAGACATAATCGATAAATTGCATATAAATCCGAACTGTTGTCCACAACAATTTGTTCAATCTTAACACAAAAATATTAATTTCTCGTAAACGGCACAATATTTTGGCTCGAAATTTTCAGAATTTTCATAACGAAATATGCTCTTTCAGATAAAAATAAAAGTAAAATTTATGACAAAAAAATCTGAAATATCACTTTAAACATCTTCTCCAAAACCAGTTGTACCATATCCTTGAAACTTTACAGAAATGATACTTGGGTGGAAGGCCTTCATAGTTGTTAAAACGATTTGGTTTACAATTAAACTCCTCGTGTCACGGCAAGAGAAAAAGGGAAACATTGTGAACAAAATAGAATGCTTCTTTTACCAAACCATCCTTCCAATTAATTGTCTTGAAACAGAGCAAGAATTACCATTGGGTAAATGACTTTGAAATTTGATATCAATTCTTGCACACATGGCCCCAAAACAGAGGGCTCGAAATAGCTAACTTATAAACAGAAAGCTTATCAAACGTCAATTTTCTTTGGAAATGATAGTTATGATAGATTCAATATGTGAATAAAATTTGTGTATAATTAACGATATTTACCGTTCAAACCATACAAGTCAAAAAAGCAAATATTGACAGATGCCTACATTCGACAAGTCGAAAATTTTGTCAACCGATCTTCCTAGAAAAATGGTTACCCTATTTTATTGGTGGGTGATACCATTACAAACCCCTATAATTAGGGGTTTGTAATGGTACTGCTAACCAACCATGTACATTACTCATGTAAATATTTCAACTGATCCCCAAACAAGACCTGGTTTTGACATCCAGTAGTATACATGTATATTAGGCTTGGGAAAACGTTGATGGAAAAGAAGGAAATGCTAATAACCAGCATTTTCTCCTTTTGTCTCAATATTCTCCGTGCTAAAACTTATACATAAATCAAACCTTAATTAACACCCAGTTTGTCACCAGCAGCAGGTTTTGACTTAGACCACCCAAAATGGTTGCCGTTTGGGAAGATGTTAGAACACATAACTATGTCTTATACTCTCGTTTTCTGTAGTTAATAATTTTAATTATGTTCTCACTATATCTCTATTGTCATAAACATATATCAGTGTTTTTTCTCATAGTTTTGGGAACGGGTCCGAGACCAGGCAAATTTGGAAAAATGCGTTGTTTTGTCAAAAATTGGAAAAAAAATTTCATCACAGACTCCAACAAAAATTGAGTCCTGTGCATAGTTAACTATATGATATCAACTGAAGGGACTTCTAGTTTGTCTATGGATACTTTTTTTCTCAAAATATAAAAGGGAATGATTGAATTTTCATTCAAAAAGAAAGAACGACTTTTGTATTGGGAATTTTCTTTCCAGATTTTGGGAAAAATATACCCTATTTGGCATTGGGAACGGGTCCTTTATACGGACCCGTCCAAAGAAGGAAAAAAAACCCTGTATATTAAAAATTGATAAATCCATTGATGTCAAAGTAATGCGGCGGCTGTCACCACCAGATTACCGTAACCAGTGACCTGTTGGTGACAGGCGCGACATTATAACACACGGAAAGCAGTGTCAGCATGGCTTGAGAAATGTATGAACAGATCACTCGGCATGCTCCCACTAACAAAAATTATACTTAATTAGTCTACTTGTCTCTTTTCTGGGATTTTCCCGACTTAACTCAAATACACACAAAACAATACGGGAAAAAATCCTAAAACATGAGCTCAACAAGTCAAGGTCGATCTTTCTCTCTCCACAAAAGTAGCTAATACATTGGTTTATGTCTAATGTTGTACTTTTTTGTACCTTAGATATTTAATAAAGGATTATGTATGTATGTATGCCCCCAAGCAGTAGACTACTCTTCATTAACCTTCCTGAAGATATCTAATCTCAGTTGAACGACCTAGGGCCATCATGGTCATCTGTATAGTCATGTAATGGACATTATGTTTCTAGTCTTGCGTCTATTTGTATCAGTCCGACCACATTCAATGCTAACGGGTAGAGTAAAGTTGAGTAAATGCATAAGCATTTTGTTTCATATAATTGTATGAATTAATATTAAAGGGGGTCGAGCTAGGCTGTCGAAAATGCAAATGGCACAATAATTACAAACCAGAAATAATGTATGAAATTACCAACCTGAAGGGGTAGATCACTTATCTCCAATCTTAGCACTCCACGAGCTTTATTAAGTATTAAAATCCAAGTCAATTAATAACATGCTGGTCGTCGTGTTTTTGTTTTGTAACGGCTACATATGCCCAACCTTCAAAAATCAATTACGTCAGAGATACGTCATCTGTGCTCAGCTACATTTAACACACCGTACAACCGGCTGCGTAGAAAGTCAGCGAAGACAGATTCGGCATCTGATGTCATGTGCATGGTAGGTCAAATGAATTTACTTTTATAAATAAACGAAAGGATCTTTGGTATTCTATAGTTGATAAATACGCGTAATAATGTTCAGTGCTTGTACAAAATAAACCTTTTCATGTATCCCTCGCAAATAAGGTCTTAGTCATCCACACAGCCGGTTGTACGGTGTGTTAATATCGCGGAGGTGTGTCTCGTTGACCGTGACCTTGTCTTGTTTTGAAGTAAAAATAGAATGTGTAAACACGCTTGTAAAGGATCGATCTATAGCAAACACGGTGTACAACCCACGTGACTTTTGACGTCACAAATTGGTCAGGGTCGGATGATAAACTAGTAAAAAATGCTCGCTTAAGGTGAGACTTTTGCTAATAACTTTCCTTATACTTGTCGCATCGTCACAAAACATGGACGAGAGCCGTCCTTGTAGAATGCTTGACCATTGGGGAACAGGTTTTTGACCCAAAAGTCTCAGAATTTTGAGTTTATTCGAACCGCGTGATTGGAAGTCAGTGCAATTCCATTAGTCTGGATGGGAGCGATTTCATAAAATTTATGAAAACTGCTTTTTAGAAAGTTTTTTCCAATGACTATGTGACCCCTAATGACCCCTAATCAATTGTTCATGTGATGCAGAATTTAGAATTGACATTAAACCCGGTCGTCGTGTTAATTTTGGCATATATGGAAAGAAAAATTGTAATGACATGGATGGGAAACTGAATATTGAATGACACGGATTGGATGTAAAACAATCAGATGCTGACGTAAATTTGATTTGCGTTCTACCTAGAATTGCTTGACAGGTGTCATTGTTATTTTAGTGGTTCTTCATAGTCTTTCATTGTGCTAGAAATTTTATCAGCAGACCTTATAAGTACTGCTCAATGATCCCTATTAGAATTATGTAAGTAAAGATCCTATTGTTCTTTGTGTATAATAAAATTATCTAAAAAACACCTCCTCCACCACCTCCCAATTAAGTTCGGCTCTGCTAATATCCGTTTTGACTTTTGAGAAATGTAATTTGTCTCTCACCAATGGATGTGAAACATCCAAGTGAGAGAGCAGCTGGAGGCTCTGATTGGAATTTGTGGTATTGATGGTGAGAGCAATACAAGTAATCCATGGTTGGGTGACCATACTAAATAAATGATGGTACAGCAAAATTGATCTTATATTCTGATGGTGACTGTACACATATTTCAATGCTGCCCTGTACAACCTGGCCATGGTTCTTGATTCTGCCAACGAAATATAGCAATCTACCGCCAAACAATCTGTAGTCTCTGTACGCAATCTTACAGAACATCCTGCTTCTGTTTGAATACCGCTTAAGAGTCGGGTTTTGAGTGAATGTCCTTTCTAAAGGCGTTTCATAAATGTTTCGAACACATCGACTATATCGTCTTTCAGAACTTTCATAATCTCACATGCATGATGATCTGACCTTGCTTCCAGGCCACTGGTAAATTCTAACCGGCTGTAAAATTATCTCCAGAAGCTTTAGCCACGTATCCTCTTTACAATTGGTGATGTGTCACAAATTAACGCCTTTTTCACAGAGCTAGGCCTCCACGGTGTTCATTTCGATAGACTGAATACAGGTGGGGTCTTTTAATAGTACTTTCAGTGCTTCTGAAATAAGTTGCCCGAGTTGTCCGACATGTGCGTTTACCTGTCCGGACAAGCAGATTTTGAAAGCTAGGTTGTCCGTGGACAAGTGAAAAATCCGGTTATAATAAAAAGTGTTTTTTCTCTTTTTCTCACAATTTTTTATGCAATCTAATAACTGATAGTTAAATGTACAAATTTTGTTGTGGACAAATTACTTTGATAGTCATAATATTATGGAATAAGCAAATAAAGCTGTTAAAAACTATATGGGTTTTGTACGGACAAGTTGATTATTGATACGGACAAGTCAGTTTTGGATCAACACTTGTCTTTGGACAGGTAAATTTTCAAAATATTTCAGAAGCACTGACTTTTGACTTTCTCATTTGTGCTTGAGATCGTCCTTTTAGCTGGAGAAATTTAACAGTCAGGCGTTCGCGTTTTATCATGTACATCTGTATTTGAACCGTTTGATGCAGCAAGGACTTCTGATAAAGTACATGGCCAACAGTTCGGTATAGATGTTGTTTGTACCGACAATGACTTGTCGCTAACTCTTGGCGTTCAACGACAGTTTAGATTTCTTCTTCGTTGAAAGTACCTAAAGATATAGAAAGGAAATGTACAATGTTACATATAAAAACAAGAGGACATTGAAGTTGAAAACGGCAACTCTGTCAAATCCAGGGGCAGACGTACAACTCAGACTTTCAAGTTCGATCAGAGTGAAAAATCAAACTCTTCTAGGATCTTATGGTCACCAACATCGTGTCTAATTTTGTCTTTATTAGTCAACATGAATTTTTGTTAAGTGCTAGAGTGTAAAATCAAATCTTTGTAAGATTCACTTTAGGCCAAGAATATATTATATCGCTCTGTTTTATTTAATATGTATATCCAATATCTTTTCTTTAGTCTATCTGTCTACAGAAGAAAAAATCATAAATTGTTTATACACACAGTTCATAGTAAATAACACTAATAGAGTCTAATATCATTCTGTCCAATGAACAATTAATGCCTGGAGTAAAAATCATATCATAAATTTATCATTATACAGCGCACAGCTTTATCTCAAGCAAAGAGATAGATCAAATCTAGTCCTTCGTCTCGTTGAGAAGCTGTTAGCTGAGTTCCTTGTGTATTTTGTTCAGTTTCCCATCCATATCTATTTTGTTCATTTTCCCATTCATGTCTATTTCTCATAGTTTCCCATCCATGTCATTTCACATTTCTCGTCCAAATATGACAATATTAACATGTCGACGCGCTTTAACGCAAATTCTAAATCCTGCATCTCAGGAACAATTCATTAGGGGTCACACAGTCAAAGAAAAACTGTCTAAGAGGCATTTTTCATAAATTTTATGAAATCGTTCCCATCCAGACTAATGGAATTGCACTGTCTTCCAATCACGCGGTTTGAATAAACTCAAAATTCTGAGACTTTTGGGTCAAAAATTTGTTCCCCGTTGGTCGAGTATTCTACAAGGACGGCTCTCGTCCATGTTTTGTGACGATCCGACAAGTATAAGGAAAGTTATTAGCAAAATTCTTACCTGAAGCGAGGACTTTTTACTAGTTTGTCATCCGACCCTGACCGATTCGTGACGTCAAAAGTCACGTGGGTTGTACATCGTGGCAAAGGAAAAATGTTTTTTTCGCCGAGATTGAGGTTTTTATGCATTGCTAATTCTTTTTCCATGCACAAATATGAGTTCCAGAACAGTTTGGAAGCATAAAAACATAGAATGAGCCCCTTTAAGGTTTTGAATAACGTTTTGTAAAGGTAACAGGCAATTTTTTTCGGGTAAGGCTCTTGGAATATAAGATCAAATTCATGTGACGTCGCGCTCGATGTTGACGTACAAACGAAAAAACGCCATACCGCTCCTTTTCAAACTACCACCAGAATGTATAGGATTAATACAATTTTGCGAAATTTATATCTTTGGATTCGGCATTGGTTTTCCTTGTGAATGCTACCAACGAAAAATATGTTTAAAGATACAAAATAGTTTTAATCTTATGCGAAAGGTTCACGAACGTCACTAAACGATAAAGTAAGATGTAACCAAATTAACACAAAAGTGAAAATGTTTCTGAAAATGACAAAATCAACGCTTTTCTTGCCAAATCGTTTACGGACTGCCGTGAAGTCATCTCTTCTATAAGTCAAAACAAGTTTTACAGAAAAAGGGCACAAAGGACTGAAAAAATGCACGATTAATTAGTATAGATAAAAAGGTAAGATTCTGATTTTGATTTGGATTCATTGAAATACTACGACAAAACAGAATCAAAGCGCTGAATGCGCTGAAGGCCTGTGAGTTGTACTAAAATCAACAAGAGTAATGCTTTTATCGATCTTTGGGTTGTGGGAAGACATTGTTAGGTGCACCAGTCTGTGAAATATATTTGAAATTTGTTGAGTTTGACCAAAAAGACTTAGAATAATGTATCTTGTGTCGTAAATAGCTGACCTTTGTAATTAGAACCACGAAGTTAATAAAAAAACATGGTGAACATGTGCATACAAATGCTATAATTTGTTGTTGTTAGTATATGTTGAAAACAGGCGTTCTACTCGCCTTTCTTTTACCTTTCTGTATATTTTAATAACAGGTTTCAACAAGTGCATGTCGTATTGCGATGCAATACAGGAGTCCCCCACCGGATAACAAAAATCCTTTCTTATGATATATCTCCTACTTACTAGATCTATAACTGTATACAAAATTTGAAGTTGCTAGCACATTAGGTTTTGGACAAAATGTCCCAAACAAAAATATAAGGGTAATAACAACCAAGGGCAATAATTCCAAAAGTGGGCGGGGAAGAGTAACGATTCTTGTACATGCCACTTGTCCTCAATGAGATCTATAAGTGTACCAAGTTTGAAATTGCTAGCACTGATGGCTAAGGAGATATGGTCCGGATAAAAATGTACGGTTAAAAACAAGAACGGGCAATAACTCAAAAAGTTGATGTGGCAAAGTAACAATTATTGTGCATTACACCTCTTCTCAATAAGATCTGCCAGTGTACAAAGTTTGAAGTTGCTAGGGCTTATGGTTAAGGAGATAACTTCGGGACAAAAATGTAAGGATAGAAACAATAAAGGGCTATAACTGAAAAAGTGGACATGGCAGAGTGACAGTCCTTAAACATGAAAATTGTCCTCAATGGTATCTATAAGTGTAGCAAGTTTGAAGTTACTAGCACTTATGGTTTAGAAGATATGTTCCGGACAAAAATGTAAGGGTAAAAACAACAAAGGGCAATAACTCAAAAAGCGGGTATGGCAGAGTATCAGTTCTTGTACATGACACTTGTCCTTGATGAGATCTATCAGTGTACAAAATTTGAAGTTGCTAGCACTTTTGGTTTAGGAGATATAATCCGAACAAGAATGTAAGGCTACAAACAACAAAGGGCAATAACTCAAAAAGTGGGCATGGCATAGTTATGGTTCTTAAACATGACACTTGTCCTTAATGCGATATATAAGTGTACAAAGTTTGATGTTGCTAGCACACATAGTTTAGGAGATATCTTCCTGACAAGAATGTAAGCCAAGGGTAAAAACAACAAAGGGCAATAACTCAAAAAGTGGGCGTGGCAGAGTCATGGTTGTTAAACATAACACTTGTCCTCAATGAGATCTATAAGTGTACAAAGTTTGAAGTTGCTAGCACACACAATTTAGGAGATGCGTTCCGGACAAGAATGTAAGGGTAAAACAACAAAGGGCAATAACTCAGAAAGTGGGCGTGGCAGAGTAGAGGTTTTTGAACATGACACTTGTCCTCAATGAGATCTATAAGTGTACAAAGTTTGAAGTTGCTAGCACATATGGTTTAGAAGATAAAGCCCGGACAAAAGTGTGACGGACAGACGGAATCGAGCAAACCTATAGTCCTCCAACCGGTAACCGGTGGGGGACTAATAACAAAATATATCTGGTCCAGTGTTCATCGTAAAATTGTTCTATCATACCAACAATTTTAAAATGGGGATATGCCAATTTTAAAATTGCTCGAATTGCCAAACGGGTTATAACAAAGCCGATTTACGCGAATTAATATATGTTGCAATCGATTGTAGATATTTTACGATTTCACTTCACTACTCTCAACGTATATTTTTACTTCTTTTGTAATGTACATGGGTCACAAAATCTGCTTGAAGTCGTATAGATCTAATCCAGTTCCGACCTACTTTTCATCGCGCAAGAATAACTGCGTTGGATGTTTTCCCATTATTAATTCTACCTACCCCCAGAAATACCGTATGTTAATATTGGCCTTCACAGGCCAAAAACGCGTCTTTTATTGTATAGATTTTAATTGCTGAGTTTGAAGTACATGTGCATTTCATTCTGTCAATGGACATTGTGATGTAAAGTCGTGATTTTGTGCCATAGCGTTAGGATTAGTAATAAGATTTATACTTATAAATAATCTGACGTCCAAAAGAAACGCTCCAAGGAATTTGTCGTTATTATCCTTATGCCTGCTACAATATTAGTGAAATATATACTGTATATTATCATTTTGCCCGACAATTACGGCAAATGAAAAAATATGCATTTCTGTTCAACAGTACAGTGGCGGATCCAGGATTTTTGTGAGGGGGGTTCGTTTTTACAAAAAGGGGGGTTCGTTTTTTAAGTATTACACAATTTTGACTGAATTTCTGCATGAAAATGAAATAATCGGGCTACAGAGGGGGGTTCGTTTGAACCCCCCGAACCCCCTCTGGATCCGCCACTGCAGTATGTCCATTTCCGGTGACTGATCACGTTTTCTACGTGCGCTTCATGTATGTTTATCACGTGATAAAATTGGTCATATTTTACACAGTAGCATGTGTTAGTGGATAGGCAACCACGAATTGAAAGAATTTCTTATGAAACACCCGATTTTGGAGGTTACCAAGACTAAATTCTGAATAGGAAGCGCGTAATATGGACATTTTTGAATGTGAAGAATGCACAAACAAGTCGTAAGGCGGTTTAACATATTGTGTTTTTCGATTTGGTGTCTTGATCGAATTGTTAGAATTCTGCGAACGTCTACCGATCGGCCACGCTCAATTAGACCTCGCGTAACGTCTGTGTCGTGTGACGTTGGGATCGACGTTCTGTCGAGTAATCGGTTACTGTGGTGGCCAAATAAGTTTTTTCTGGTAACTGTTGTTGTTGTAAGTAGTATTTGAAATAGACACATTGCCCGGAAAACAGAGCTCGTAGATAAGTCGTTTTTGAATGCTAGAAACCCCAAAACAAGTCGCCTGACATTTTGGCGTCTTGCATTGCAAGATTTTGGCATCTTGGTCGACGGGTCAGAGTTACAGAAACATTTGCCAATCGGTTTGATAAACCTCGCGTAACGGCTGTTATAAAAGAAGCTATCTTACGTTAATGTCATTTGCGTTTTAGGTTTGAGACGTTGAAATCGACGCCGCGTTTAGTATTCACTAATTGAGGTAACCAAATGAGCCGTTTTACGTTATCTTTTATCGTCGCAAGTAAAGTTTGAACCACGCGCTACTGATTTTCAAATTGAAATTCTGATACTGCTCTATTTAGATGTGCCTTTTTTTTAAAAAAAAAAAAAACTGTAACACATTGATAATTTTTTTATCATCATTTTTCAGCAACAGATAATCAATTTTACAGATGGAAATAAGTTTGTGTAATTTAAAATCAGATTTACTGAATAGTCGGACATTTATTAGGACTGATGCGTTTCCTTTGGACGTCAGTATACTGAATGTTTGTTTTAACTGTTCCCAAACAAGACCTGGTTTTGACCTCCCTAATAGAAAAGGTTTAGGAAAACTTTGAGACAAAAAAGAACTTCTGATAACCAGCAGTTTCTCCTTTTGTCTCAATATTTTCTTTTTTTTGTAGGCCTAATATCCAAATTCTATGTTTAACAACATCCATTTTGTCGTTTGTATCAGCTTTCTACCTGGACCACCATACACTTTTTGTCGTTTGGGAAAGGGTTAAGTATTGATATATAGCAGGGAAATGATTTTTGAATGTTATGATTTTTATGTCCCCTGTTAAAAAACTTTACAACTATTTTCGTCTAATTAAAAGTCGGATATGTCTTTAACTAAAATAATAACTCTTTCGGCATCACACAAAAAATCTATATACATTGAGATAAGAAGAACACTAGAAATTGTGAATAGGAGATGAATTGGAGTCAAACAAACTGTAGAAAAATTACAACAGTTACCGAATTTCGATGAATTTTTTAAACATGCCTGAGGGAGTGGTGGGTAGGGGTGGGGAGTCCTAGGGTATGCCTGAGGGAGTAATGGGTAAGGAGTCATAGGGTATGCCTGGGGGAGTGGTGGGTAGGGGTGGGGGAGTCCTAGGGTATGCCTGAGGGAGTAATGGGTAAGGAGTCATAGGGTATGCCTGGGGGAGTGGTGGGTAGGGGTGGGGGAGTCATAGGGTATGCCTGGGGGAGTGGTGGGTAGGGGGTGGGGGAGTCCTAGGGTATGCCTGAGGGAGAGGTGGGTAGGGGTGAGGGAGTCCTAGAGTATGCCTGAGGGAGTAATGGGTGGGGAGTCCTAGCGGTATGCCTGGGGGAGTGGTGGGTAGGGGTGGGGGAGTCCTAGGGTATGCCTGAGGGAGTAATGGGTGGGGAGTCCTAGGGTATGCATAGGGAATGCCAGTGTAGTCCTTTGTTGTAAAACCTATAGTTTATCTATAGCAGTCCTAAGGTATACCTTGGGTGTGTACTTTGATCGTAATCAATATCTGATGTGGATCTATGTAGCAAAAATTTAAATAAAAACCTGATCAGCCTGCGTGTATATGTAATCTTATCGGGACTCTTGATAATTACTAGCTTCTTTATAACTGACCGGGACCATACTGTTCAAGCATATAAATTGAGCCGATTGTATCAAATCATTTAAGGTCTAAAACAGAATATTAATAATGTCTGGTCTGGATCTATGAAACTAAATAAAAAAGAATGTTTAACGTTCTAAAACAGTACATACCTCCTTTTTTCTTAATCCATACAAAAATAAAATAAAAACTAATAATTCACAATAATCTTGTTCATATGACCAAACTCAATTTCGAACTGAACTGAAAAAGAAGTCGATCTAATATATCATTTGAAATTCGAGGTCACGTGACCAGAATTGAATAGTACAAAACGTTACCATATTTTGTGGTATAGGGGAGGTAACCAATGATGGACAGGCTAACCCGTTCAGCATTGGTTGCCTCCCTTACTCATTCTGCAAACAGGTACCATAAGTTATTTGAGTTTATTGGGGTTTTACGCCGTTTTCAACTACCAGGGTCATATCGCGGCGGCTTGAGCACCTACCCATGGATTCCTGATGTTTCTCAAACCAGTACTACCACAACACCCTTACCAAGCCTCCAGCTGCTCGCCCACTTAGGTTAACGATTTCAAACCCATTGGTGGGTGACAATTTTGTCAGAAAGGGTCTCGAACCCGTGACCTCTCGAATGAGGGTCAGATGCGCTACCAACTGCGCTAAGGCCGCGGCCGTGCTATTAATGCGAACCACTTTTGATTTTTCGTTAGCGTAGAGTCAAAGCATCGTAACTACAGCTTGACGAAGCTGCGGTTGCGAGGTTTTGACCCCTATTAGCGTTTTAATCATAAATTTCAATAAAAAATATCGTATATAAATACGGCTTTCATTTTGATTTAGGGTGGTTTTACATCGACTCTACAAATCGTTAAACACATTCCCCAATAACAATGTATTCATTCAATCAGCTATTGGTTCTTCAATAAGAGTTTCAATATTTCGCTCTTTAACATATTCGTTTGTTCAATTGTTGAACGCCTGATAATCTCATTGATTCATTGAGTCACACTCTGTATAATTATCACACATGAATATAATATATTATGAAGATGTGTAAATATATATTCATTCATTTACTTTATCTTTAAAATATAAATTTTGTCATATAAGTTGATCATTACAGTGATATTCATCAAAATATTTACTGAATAAATATTATGTCAATGTAAAACGGTAAAAAATCCCTTTCCCAAACAGAAGTCATCTGCTTGGCATCTCGAATAAGCATATTATAGAAATCATCGTTGGAATAAAGAAAACGCTAAAATGCAGCGTTTTCTATTTTCCATTGACATTTCCTATTTTAATTTTATCAAAATGTAAAATGCATGCCGCTGAATATTTTTCAAGTTAAAGTACTTTTGGAAATAGTTCAAAATATTGCCGTTTGGGAAAGGGACATATCATCTAATTTGTAAATATATTGTATGTTTATTTTGAATATCGTCATTGAAATGCCAATTGCAGGTTTTTACATTTCGTTTTCGGTGGTAAAGCATGTACAATTTGGCAACCCAATAATTATAATTTATTGTCCAGCAAGATTAACCCGGGACATCAGGGGCCTGTTTCATCAAACCATTTAAGACGTGTTTTTGACTTAAAAAACGTCCTACGATACATTTAAGTCGTAAGTCGCGTTTCATCAATGTCTCAAGACTTAGGAAGTTCCTCCTTTTTGACTTAAATTTAAGACCAATTTTTCGACGACTTAAATCTGACTTATTGACTTAAATCTTGTCTTAAATGGTCTACATTTGATAACTGGCAACAGCTTTACAACTTCTTTCGGAATCGGAGGCTGATGGTGAAAGACTGAAACGACCTGGAAATATACAAGGCCTGTGAATATCCAACTACAAATAAAATAAATCATTTGATTAAAACATCTATTACACCGCTTCGAAACCACCAACTCTTTAACGTTATGTCAAATTAGACCTACTTGTGACGTTCTAGATGAAGACACCTTCAACAACATAGAGAGAAAAGAAGAAAATGCTACGTTTTCTCATTTATTTAAAAAATGTTTTGTACTATGATTATGTACAAACTCCATCAGCATCCATTTTGTCAGAGACTGGGTTCACTTTATCTGAGTATGTACAAAGGCACACATTGCTAAGCGATAAATACAAAACGAATATTATACATAAATATGAGTCTTTTTTCTGTCTTTAAGGGGGAATGCTCCAGTTTCCTATTTTTTTCCCAATAATAGAATTTATTTATATTTTGTATGTTGAAATTACATGTTATTACCAATTGAAAAATAAAATAAAAATGGAGGGTCAGCGATCTTGTTTGAAATTTATAGGCATTCGTATCACATACCCCTACATCGAAAAAATGCACAATTTCTTGCACCTGTCCAAGGTCACTAAAATGTTAATAAAATGCTGTATATTCATCGTTTAGTCCCCAAAACGGATTTAAAGTAACGTCTTACATTTAATAAGAACAGAAAACCCAAAATATGTGCTATTATAAACGCGTAAAAGTATAAAACAGCATGCTCACGTGTTCGGTTTGATCAACGAAGCTGGAGTGTTTTATGTCAAAATTTGCATATTTTTGGAAATATTTCAAGTTCTACATAATAGAATTTGATAAAACTCCCTCATTGTATTAAGCAACATGTCTTTGTAATAATTCAAAAAGAAAATGTATAGGTCAGCGCACTTATTAGTGAGTTACAAGAATTTTTATCAGCTACACATTGATAGATGACGCAAAACAGTGGTAACTGCCTACACACTTACGACAGTCTTGCTCTAATTAATCGATTTTCATCTTGAGGAAATAAGTTTCGCATAATAAATACACCTTTATCGTCGAAAATGGTATATTGTAATAATGTGGTATATTGTTGAAATTATGGTAGCGAAACATATTGGTACGAAACATTTAATTTACTACAGTAATGACCGAGTGTTCCGAAAAACTGGAGCATTCCCCCTTAAGATGAATAAGAATTATTACTTCTGTTAAGTCGTAATTCAACGTCTGATGATGGACATTCAATCATGGATAGAAAACAGGACAAAAAGAGGAAATGAATGATCATTGATGCTTTTTTTATGTAAGTTTTTGACATTTGATGATGCTCCAATTAAAATATAGGCCCTTACTTCTAAAAGTTACAATCCCAGACTGTTCAGTTAAAATGCTAGCTGGATCAGTATAATATCATGAAACAGACAGGTTGCATACATGTATTTGACCCAAACAGAAGTTGCTTACGCTCAAAGTTTCCGTGGCATGTAAATGTATTAATTTTGTAGAACTCAGCTTTTCAAACCAAAAGAAATAAATTATTCTGTGCTTTATTAACATTTTGTCGCCTGCTTTAGCTTTCAAATTGACCCAATCTAAAACTGTCTTGAATCGTATACCGGTTCTATCATTGGAAGTTGCATTATCCCACGGAACGTTAAAGACTTGGGGTGACTTTTCTCTGGGAATGGACAATGTCAACGAATTCAACATCATCAATCTGGCCATTAACAAATACTGATTATATTTTTTTATTTTATGATTTCAGTCCCTGTAGAGTCCACTTTGAGCATGATAAAATGCCGTACATGTAGATCTATACCGAATTAATAGATTTTCTGAGAGATGTTAAAGCTACTATTTCCCAGATTTGGACGCAAAATTTGTCAAAAACAAACTAAATGTACACTTTTCAAGCTTTATATGACCTGATTTTATTATTACGACAAACTATATTGAAGCAACGACTCATTTTTTCGCAATACACCCTGATACAGTTCCAAATTTTTAACCGTGACCTGCGCATGAAGAGAGCAAAAAAAAGGTCACGTGGTCTTTTTACTATATAATTCATTGTGCGAGTCGTTATTTTCGCGCGAGCATTTTTCATTTATTCTGCCTAAGTATTAAGAATATTTTATACAGTCATTTGCGTTAATCATTAGAGTTTTCAGTTACAGGAATATTTTTGCAACTTTGATTGAAAAAATGAGATTTTTTGGCTTGTAATCATTCGTACCCTGTCTCCATCGCCCATTTCCACCATGCAAGTTCAGGATGAGCTACTGTTTTTGAAAACCATATAAAAAGTATTTTGCGGGAGCAAGTGAGCTCCTTAGTACTGTTCAAGTCTGAGCGGTAATATTTTGCATGTGTTTGTGCCTTAGATTAGAGCCAAAAATGGACAAGTCACAGGATGGATTCCCAGCCGCGGAGCGTGGACAATTATAAATTAACTTATTGCTGAAATATTGTTAAGAGGCGTTAAATTAAAAAAAGAAATGAAAAGAAAAATGTTTTAAACTTTTACCAAACAAGAAATGTTAATGTTTTGACTGTCAAGGGCGGATCCAGGATTTTTTTTCAAGGGGTGGGGGTGGGGTCTAGCCTATGAGATGGCTTTAAATTTGTGAATTTTGTAAAGTTAGATACCATACTAACGCTGTGTAGTCAAAATTTGATTTTCGACCTATTCAAGACGGGGTCCGGACCCCGACCCCCTTTTAGATCCGTCTTTGACTGTCTTACAGAGATTGTTTCAAAAATCATTTCAAGGGGCAAAATAATGAAATACTTTTAATCAGCATTTTCTCCTTTTGCCTCAAGGTTTTCGTTACTATATTACTATATTTTTCATGGGTGTCCAAGCCCAATTGCCAGGGCGGAGGGGGGGTCCACGCCCAAATGATGACTTAAATGTGTTAAATTATATATAACGTTAGGCCTATATTGACGCTTTAATTATATAGTCAACATTCAATTTTCGGCTGATTACGGGGGGGGTGCGGACATCCCGACCCCCCACTCTAGATCCGCCCTTGCACTAAAAAAAACCTACTTTCATGATACCCATTCTGTTATCTGCAAGAGCTTCCAAATTGAATCAGGTGCCGTTTAGGAAAGGGTTAAGCCGCTGTCAAACTTGAAAAGTCCAAATAATTTGTCGTTTGGGAAATGGCCGGCTTTAACAGCTATGTTTTGATTATCAAATTGATCTACCATAATGAATTATCTTTCTTCATAAACCTTTCGCTACTGACATAATTATCTTCACGCAGAAAATGGCATGTTTCGTACTATTTTTTGTTGGGGAAGGGGGGGTTTACGTTAATATGACAGTTTAACCTTGCGGCTAGGTCCTCAAAAGATCCGAGGATACTTCTTTTTTGGAGGGTCAAAAATGACTTAAAGTGACATTTCAGAATTTTTTGTCTAAATTTTACTTTTATTTTTATCTGAAAGAGCACATTTCCTTATGGAAATTCTGAAAATTTCAAGCCAAAATATTGCGCCGTTTACGAGAAATATATATTTTTGTGTTAAAATTGAACTAATTGTTGTGGACAACTGTTCGGATTTATATGCAATTTATCGATTATGTCTCAACTTTAAACGCGTGTTTCTTGCTTATTGGCAACAACTTAAAAAAACTAATAGTATTTATACTCATTAGAATAACCAATCTTGGCATCAAGACATACTTTAAAAAATTGAAATTGGAATGAAATGTCCCTTTAAAAGCCGATAAAGGCCATAAATGGAAGTCAGTCAAGGATTTCCCGTCGAGATTCACAGAGGAATCATCACTAAACGGTGTGTGATTCCTCTTAAACTTCTTCTTTCCTCCGTTCATTTCCATTGCACGTTGGATGCTTTACTCTCATTTGGGTCAGAGCCTCGATCTGGCATCAAAAAGTGTTACTATTTTTAGTAACAAATTGGAAGTGTATTTGGGTGTATTTGATACCAAATTAATGAAGCGATGTCGAAAGTAGGTCAAAAACAGTAGGACATGCGACTTTCTTAAATGACGTCACAACATACATGATGACGTCACATTGAAATTCAAGTATGAATCTCGTTTGAATCTTGGTCCGCGCTGTATGCGCATGCGTAACAGTTAAAAAATAAAATCAACTGCATCTGTGACGGGGTTGAATTTGGGTTTGGATTCTCCATAAATTCGGCTATCTCTCTTATAATTTCGGCTCAATCTCTGTCTGAATCGCATATTATTAACCATTCTGAGGTGGCCAACACAAAAGTTTTGCATATTTTTTCAAAAAATTTCATTTTTTGCAATTAGACCATCTGTTACCCTTCTGCTTTAAAACGTCAAAAGCGACTACAACAACAAAAAAAATGTTTGCTTTCTCAAATTTCATTTACAAGAAAAATGGCGCAAAATCGCACGATTTATAAAGACGCACGACGGGTTGTAAGAGCGCCTCATAAGAATTGTCCGGTCAATTCTTTGCTGCGTGTAGTCTGCGTCGTGGTTGCGTCCACAAAAATCGTACGTTGTACGTGCGTGCATTGCACGATTAAAGACGCAGACCGCACGCAGGAGCACTTACGACCGGTTGTAAGAGAGGCTTAATATATTGAACAAAAACATAATCTGTCATAAAAAGGAAAAAGTATTTTCCAATCATGTTTTGTCCGGGAGTAGGTCTTACATATCTTTCTATTCTAGCTTCCCTTGTGTATGGACTTTTTTGCAGAATTATTTTGGTTTGGGGAGTAGGATTAATTTCTACATAATAACGCTTCCTTAATTTTTTCCGCAAATAGATAATTTCGCTAGCAGAATCGATTTTCCCTTTGTCCAACAGTGCTCAAATCCCAAGTGTTGAATTTTCGTTTTTCTATGACGTTTGAAAAGTTTCTTTACATTACAATGACAAAATTTAGCTAAAATTAGGACTGCACGTGATTTTCTGGGGCCTTTTGATCGAGCATAACTAAAGTAGGACATATTTTGTGAAAACGCAAATTTAAGTCGTAGGAACTGCCTAGGACGTATTGATGAAACTGACTTACGGACGTCCTACAAAAGGTCTCAGGACACTTTTTAAGTCATGTCCTAGGACGTTTTTGATGAAACCGGCCCCAGCATATGTAATGACCCAACCTCGGCAATGTTTTGTTAAGACGCTCAACTAACGGACTTTGCACACGAAAATTAAGTTGTCCCGGGTTAAATTTGAAGGACAATACTATCTTTTACAAACGATCTTGGCACGTCTAAAACAGCAGAAGCAAACCCTCTGCTGTTCTATACGCGCGAAGACCGTAAAATGACCTTCTCATATTTGATACGAAGGCGTTTTTCTCCAAAACATTTTTTTCTTACCTTAATTTCTTTAAAAAAAAAAAACTACCAAAATAATACCAAAAAATCGTCAAAGCCGGAAACCGAAACATTGATACATTGATATACTGCAACATGTATATATATTGTACATGATGGAAAATTTGTCTGATGTGTAAATAAAAGTTCAAAGGTCAAAGTTCAAAGCTAAAACGAACAGAATTTACGGTCTACCTCAATTGGTCATAACAAGATTCTGATTGGTCTATTTATTTTGTCTTCTGGTACCGTTTCAAGGTCCGGCACTATTTGCGATTTCCCCTCGCAGTTTGGTTGATTGTCGAGGGACAAACATCTATTGTTTCGATTATTCATGGGCTTATACGGATCGTTGTTTTCACTGTGGCGGCGATTTTCTGACGTCTATATACTGAGAGGCAAAAATAAGTAGGGCCTATACACCCTAGCTATTCCACGTTTTCTGAATAAACGATTCATAATACATGTAGTATGTACGACTTTTAATCGCCTCCGAAGGTGGCCGTTTATTGATGTAACCTTCTCCACCTATCCGTGTTCTGTTTGCCCTTCAATTGCGAAAGTCTTTTGATAGCATATCGCGCCACCGAAAAAGGGGACATAATCGATTAATTAATGCAAGCATCGACAGTGACACAAACCCTACATTTATCAGCGGATTTTGATAAATTTTTCACAGCAAGTTTCGAATTACCTAAGACTATACGTACATTGTTATTTTTTTCCCTATTAAGATGCGTCATGGCAAAAGGGGGCTTGATGAAAACAACATACCTGACATAGATCTAAACTCCTTCTAAATTTATTGACGGATTTTGAAAAAAAAAAAAAATACGAATAATGTTTCTAGACACCTGACTAAGTGTATATAGTGTCAAATTTCTTTCATACAATGCTACGTCACAGGAAAATGGGCCTTAGTGCAAAAAAGTTGCTTATTTGTCGATTTCTACCAGCCACCGAGAATTTGGTTATATTGTTAGAGAAAATTTAACGTTGTGATTTTTTGTGGTAAAGAATACAGAAATCATACACGGTTTAACGGCAACATTTGATGCCCCACTAAGTCGCACGTGCAAAGTTTGCAAAATCGACATGTAACATAAGTGTAGGTAGTCGAGCAATTTCGGGTAAATTTATCAACACTGTATTCACTGGTGGTGAACTCGGACAAAGCGAGGAACATTTTTCATGAACACAAGGTACAGATACTTCATGTTTAAATGCGCGTTTAAAAACCAGTTTTACTAGTTTGAGCATGTACACAACGATTTGCACGTGTTTATCCGCCCAAAACAATATGGACGAATCGGAGAGACACTTAGAGGCTATTGTAAGCTTTGTTATTTTATTTCTCTGACTGATTTTGAAGTTTGTATTACAATTCTTGGAGTAGAAGTTTTTTTCCGATGTGAAAATCGTAGTTAACGTTTTTTGAAGGGGACTTGTACGGTTTATTCATGATACCGTGAACATTTTCAATGGCTGTTCGAATTGCAATGACTTTTGTCCTAACAATAGAATGGGTTTTCGGTTAAATATGGATAAATCGTAGGTGTTGTTATAAAATCCCGTAACTACAGCTTCTATAAAGTTGAGTTTGTGACGGTTTAGATTTACACCGACGAAGCGCTAGTGTTTGCCCGAAAAAAACGTCACTAGGTCTATATATAGTAGATAAAATTTATTCTTTTTCAAAGACGAATTAATGGTATACAATAATCATTTGCAAAACAATAGGCCTATCTGGTATTGCAGCCCCCAATCAGAAGGCTTTCAGTAATGACCACCATATAGATAGTGCTTCGTTTGCCCGTCCGTCCGTTTTTCTACCCGTCCGCCAATTGGTCTAGCTGACTGCTCTAGATGTCAAAATACGTTGATTTTATATGTTGAGAAGTTAAAATGAAAATTGAAAAAAGTAGAAGTTGTATGACAATAAGCTCTGCGAACTTCAACGTCAATTACACAAAACGCGGGAATGTCGTCGTATTGTTTGGCGGCGATGTTATAAAGTCATGAAAACAGATCATGAACGTAAACTTTTGTTTCAGGAGAAATGTAGTGAGACGTCTTTTTTAACATTTTATCTTTAAGAAATCTAAAATATTGAAACAAATGGATTTAATTATAGTAGCACAAATATACTCCCCGTCATAAGAAAGTAGCCACTTGGTTAATGCAAATGGTCGCCAATTTTAGGATTATTCATAAATGTACCGAAATAAATACAAGATATTGAAGCATGGCAAGTAAATCTAAAACAGTCGAATTATCCCATTAATTAGACTGTTTTCGACTTACTTGCCATGCTACAATTTTGAGACGATTCCAACACATCCAGCGTCTACACGTGACGTCATTCCGACAAGACAACCATTATCGGAACGACTACCTGTGAAATCGACAGAAAAAGGCAAACGTTACAGATAGATTGCTTCCTGAGTTGAGTTCTATCAGCAGTAGAGGCAGATTAACGGATTAGACCGTCCGTTTCAGACGTCTTGCGATACCCATAGTCTTGCTACGATGTTATTGACAACATTACCTTCAGTGGGTTAGACAGCATCTATTGTTTTCTAAGGACAATTGCATAGCATGTATTAATACCAACGGTGTTCACACTCGAAAATGTCTTGTAAACGCGAATCTTATCCTTATCCACTTTCAGGAATTGTTACGGTAATAACAAGTATAGTAATACATTGACAATTATTGAAAGTAAAAGATTAAATATGGAATTGTTAAATTTTATTCATGTACCGTATGCAGTCAAGGTGTTAATTAAAAAGGAAATGCACACAGTTAACTTTTCCCGTTAGTATACTTTAGAATGCATGCCCATAGAAAGCAATTCCATATGGGCCCTGTCTGGGCCAGTGTCTAATATTTGGGGGGGGGGTAAATTAGATTTGCCATAAGTTTTAAATGTGAAATGATGAAAATTCGGCATTTTTGCCAACTATGAGGGGGGGGGTGGCTCCAGAGTCCCCCTGTTCGTACGGGCCTGGGATGTGTGAAACAATGGATCCCCCTTAGAATAAATGGTGATAATGGTAATGACAAACATTACAGTATAGATCTGGAAACGTTCATTTAGGCTTTTGCGACCAACATGGATCCAGATCAGACTTTGCATGTGCACTGTCTGATCAACATCCATCTTGTTCTCATTTAATAGCTTATTCTGCATCTGTACCAAATTTAAGAAGGCATAACGAAAATGTTACCGGTGAAACTCCAAAGTAACGATAAAAATGATGATGATGATGATGATGATGTACCTGGTGCTCGAATTTGATGCCGGAAATCTATGGTTAGATGCTCAAATCAGTGCGATATTACCGAATAAATGTTTAAATGTGCCGTTAAGTCCAGTGCAATCGATTAATTTATCAAACATGTGCTCATAAAACACCGTAGCTGGAAAAGATAACATCGCAAACATGCTGTAACGTTGTCACGAAGAAACCGCACAATGATTTTCAATGACATGACACCGAAAACTGCCATTTACAGCCTTTATTTGTACATTTATATGTCTTTTTTGTTGCTTGCAATGCAAATAGATAGACATAAACAGTGATTTCGTACCATTTCGTTCGGGCGATTAAGATCAACCCACATGATCTCAATATGCGCTTTGTGCACTTGCAATCCGTTTATACCATTTGAAAATAATGATCGATAAAACTGATATTTTCGTGCGTATTATAAATCATATCTACACACCTTAATAACTTCCATTTGAGTGCATCCTTTAAAAAAAGACGGAAAGAGAAGTAAAACAAAATGCCACGTGTATTGTTTACAAAAATCCGAATGTGCAATGAAGTATCTGTACCTTGTGTTCATGAAAAATGTTCCTCGCTTTGTCCGAGTTCACCACCAGTGGTATTATTGGTTTATAGGTAGGCCTAGAAATGAAAAGTACAAAATTTTGAGTCGATATGATGGAAATTAAGAGAGATATTGACAAACAAAACGTGTATACTTTCTTTTGCCTCTCTATAATTTGAGTCTCGTCTTGACGAACTTTGTAGGAACCATAGATTAATTTGCTTTGGAACTATTTCGTGTTCACCGCGGGGGCTCCGACGGGGAACATTGTTGGACTTTGCTGGTCGGTATTTCGCTGGTATAATTTACGAGACTCTTAACAAGTACAAACGTTCACTAAAATGGCCGAGAGAAGGTCCGCCAGGGACAAGCCTTTGGTTGATTATAAGTCGTTACACGAGGGGAATGATGTAGGAGTCGGTAACGTAGCCCCGTTTTCTCCCATGGGGAGCCCGTCTAAGTCGTTGGGTCCCGGCGATAGTGAGGAGCGAGAACGGGAACCAGTCTGTGGGAGCATTTCCTTTTCCGCTCGGAGTCGTTGGCAGGCTTTTTCAATTCTAGATTGAACTTCAAACATTACTACTACAGTATTTAAATAAATAACAGATAACACAGACAGCATAATGTAAAATAACATTGGAAATTGTGCTTAAATGTGGAAAATTACTGGTGTCTGACGAATTGTAATGGGTTTTCGCGCTTTTTCCGAACGAGTATCCCGGTGCTAGATAGGTTAGATGGAAGTATTAGGTTTCCCATAGCCGACCATTATAACGTTTTGGCTTATAGCTTAGCCCATGAGTTTGCAACAATGTTATGGCTTACCTCAAATTCAAGAACAATCCTTCATACATCCAAAACAAGCAATTTGAATATGGCATATGATTCCTTTTATCACTGACTTTTTGGCCCCTTTTTGACATGACCCTTCTCCAACAGCCATTTGGACTGGCCTTTTCACAATATGCACCTACATCTAAAAATAGCTCTTGGACTGCCAAAATGTACTAAATTCTTAATAAAAATTACTGCAATTGTTTGACAAAATATCAAATTTTATAAATACAAAAAATAATTCTAAATTATTACATTATTGACCAATCAGAGCTCACCTTGATCCTTGTTTATAGTGTGGACGTTCAGTGGACAAAATCTGACAGATGCCGGGAAATGTAATACTTCCGCCTAACCTAGAACACCAAAACCACATTATAAAGACAATAACTCATAAACGTAACAGTAAATATAGACTGCATAATGTAATATTACGATGGAATTAGCGCTTGAAAGTGGAAACGACTGGTTACGACTGTTTCACTAATTGTAATGGGTTTTCGAGCTTTTTCTATACGAGTTTCTCCGTGTTAAAGAAACAATACAGACAGTTATCTAACAACTAAAACACATATTACAGTGAATAAAAGTGATTATAAAGGATTGTATATATTATATGATAGAAGAAAAATGATAGAAAAAAATATAATACAGAATGTCACTATCTAAAGTAAGGAGAGAATACAGTAAAATCAAACACCAAAATGAACAAACAAGACTTCAACTTCAACTTCATTATAGGTGCTCGCCAAAATCCGCCAGGCAGACATCACGGCAAGGGGTTAGAATATTGCTTGCACGACGCCAGTCGCAGTCGCATAAAAACCAGTCGCATAAAAACAGTGTTAGGATAAAAACCAACATGTATATACACTGTACACAGTTCAAATTTACATCAGGGGTGTGGGCTGGACGGCTGCCTTGAAGCTGTCCAGGTCCTGTAGGTTGATTATGGATTCCGGCAGTTGGTTCCAGTATATTACAGTCCGCGGAAAGAATGAGTGCTGGTATATGTTCACTCTACAGTGGAATGTTATAAATTTAGTGGTGTTCTCATACCTGGTGATATAGGTGGTAAGTAAGATGGTGGAACTGCTACCAGGCCGTTGACTACTTTGTACATGAGGATCTGGTCTGCTGCTTTACGGCGGTCTTCTAATGTTGTCCATTGTAGTTGTTGAATCATGGTGGTAACGCTTGATGGATTTTGACGATTGAAAGGTTTATTCAGTACAAAACGAGCTGCATTTCTTTGTATTTGTTCGATCTTCTTGATTTGGTTGGTGTGTTGTGGGTTCCGAATTGGTGAGCTATATTCCAGTTTTGGTCGAACTAATGACTGATATGCTCTTTCCTTAACAGGTTTAGGACAGTGTTTGAGGTTCCGTTTGATGAATCCAAGTACTCTTGATGCCTTTGATATGATAGTGTCTATATGATGGTTAAATTTCATGTTTTCGGCCAGTTCTACTCCGAGGTAAGGGTTTTGTTTTACGGTTTCAAGTACTTGATTGTTCATCTTGTATTCATATTTGGATTTGTTTCTGATAGTTCCGATGTTCATAACTACACATTTGTCTACGTTGAACTGCATTTGCCAGGTGTTGCTCCACTCAAAAAGTTTGTTTAGGTCTTCTTGTAGGATTCTGTGATCTTGTGGATATTTAATAGGGCGATAAACAACACAGTCATCAGCAAATAGACGGATACTAGAGTTATTACTTTCAGCAATGTCATTAATGAATATCAAAAACAATGTTGGACCTAACACAGTCCCTTGGGGGACTCCAGATGTTACCGCTGCTGGTTCAGATATTTCACCGTCAATAACCGCTTGTTGATTCCGTCCATGAAGAAAGTCTGTTACCCAGTTTAGTGTAGAACCCCGTATGCCAAAGTACGCCATTTTTCTAGAGAGTCTTTGGTGAGAAACCTTATCGAATGCTTTTGCGAAATCTAATATGGCCATGTCAATTTGATGTCCATGGTTGATATTCTTCGAGATGTCGTCTGTTGTAAGAAGGAGTTGGCTTTCACAGGAGCGACGAGCTCTGAATCCGTGTTGGTTTTCGTGCAAGATATTGTGTCTATCTAAATGGTCCATGATCTGCGAAACCACTATATGTTCAAGCATTTTAGAGACTACTGCTGTGAGGCTTACAGGTCGATAGTTCGAGGGTTTAGTTCGATCTCCTTTCTTGTAAATTGGAACTATGTTAGCTTTTTTCCAGTCAGATGGGATAGTACTATCGTTCAATGATTGTTGGAAGATACTATGTAATATGGGGGCAATTTCGTTAATACATTCTTGTAAAACTATGATGGGCATTTTATCCGGCCCACAAGCTTTCCTTGGGTTTAGTCTCTTCACACATTTAATGACTCCATTTTCGGTTATGTTTATATTGGTTTAAGACACTTAAACAACATAAACACATTCCTTTTCTCAGACAATAAGGGTAGATATTTAGCCAATGAAATTAGGAGAGAAGACTACAGATATTTAAATATCATTCACAGAGCAGGTGTTCAAGTGGACAGTGTCAATTTTAAACTGAATGTATTGAGAACTATCAAAAATTCACACAATCCTATTGTTATGATATGGTTAGGCACATGCGAGTTAGCTTACAAGACAGGAAGATTTATCGAATTACATGATAACATTTATGAGGTGGTTGACGATATTATTGAAAAGTACCGTGAATTTAGACGACGAATAAAAAGGCAAAACAGGGGTGCAAAAGTTATATTTATAAACTGCCCATACTTCTCTATTTGCAAGATCTCTTCCGCTTCCGTCTAGCAGGATGTGAAAATTTTTCAGTGCAAAATCAATTTGTGAAAATCTCCGAAAATCTAAGTCTGCGTTGTGCATCAACTGTTCAAGAATGAAAAGAAAGATGGTTTAGACATTCATCGAAGACAAGAAGAAATATTGAGGGAAGTATCCATCCCAAAACACCTATATTTCAATTTACAAGACAACTCAGTGATTTGGATTTTGAAAATTCGATGTCGGCCATATTGGATGATTGATACATAAACATTTTATTTTCAATTGGCAAATACAACAGAGTGACTATGGCAATGATTAAAATTGAAAAAAATATTCTGCTTAAAGGGATACAGACACTGATTTTATAGAAAAATCGACGACTTACTCTGTCACCATTAAAACAATGGCTGAAAAGCAGTGAACAGTTTAATCTGCAGTCACATTCAAACAGATCAAAAACAATCACAAACAATCAAAACTTCGAGACTGTACAAAATTATTCGACTAACTATGTAGTGAGGTGAAAGTAATGATTATCAATGATAATATGTCATTAACAAAGATAAGAAAACAATATGCAAGTGTAAAACACACCAACCAGACCCGGTATCATTTACATCATACAGATACATTTGTAATAAGTGACAGCAAAGGCAGATATGTGGCCAATCAAATTAGACGAGAAAATCATGGTTTTTTTGAAAATCATTCAAAGATCCGGTGCTAATGTAGACAACTTGACCTTTCAACATGAAGCAATCAGCATCATTAATTATTCGCGTAATCCCATTGTGTTTGTGTGGTTCGGTACGTGTGAACTTACAAGAAAAACTGGTAGATTCATTGAATTAATAAACAATGGGTATGAAAACGTAGACAGGCTGATTGTTAAGTACCGCTATCTGCGTTCCGCTATACAAAGACATAATAGAGGAGCAACAGTCGTATTCATCAACTGCCCATACTATTCTATTACGAGGTGGAATTATCATAAGGGGTGCGACAAATACATGTTAGATAGATACGAGGAACAAGACAGGCAATTGATTAACATTATTGACTATTATAATGATAAACTAGACCAGTTAAATACTATCCAGACACCTAAACTCGATCAAGACATTGTAAGGTCCCACAAAAGGAGAAGATATCGACAGGTGAAGTACACAAAAAATTTCAATCTTTTGCTGGACGGTATCCATCCAAGTAGTGAATTATCTAGGCTGTGGCTGGAGAGACTAATCCACCTGAAGTTTGGAATCGAGTATTACCACTACTAGTTTATAAAGGTAAATATTAAAATAGGGAAGCCCTGTTTTAAAATAAATAATTTTTACCTAGTCTGTCAACAACCTTGAAATAGGGAAGCCCTGTTTCAAAATCAAAATATATCTGTAAACTGGCCAACTACAAGGTGAATAGGGAAGCCCTGTTTACCCAATCATAAAACAAGTACTTAGTCCACTTGCACAGAACAACCTTGAAACGTGTCTATCAAGAAATCGGTATCACATCACATTAAAAACTTTGAATAGGGAAGCCCTGTTCAATACAAAAAGTGAACTAATATACAATATCAATAAAATCTAAATAAGGAAGCCTTGTTTAGAAAATTTAAAACATCTTTAAAACATCTTTAGAAACATGGCATACTCTATGGCAAGTTCAACTCCAAAGCTAAAACGAGCTAGAATACCAAGCAACAGCTGCCCAAGTTGTGAAAAGACAATGATGAATAAATGTCTGGTAAATGGTTTAAAAATTGACTTTAACTTTTGGAATGTTAGTGACAGATTGTATATCTTTTAAATAGTGTCGTCCTGGTTACAAGGTCCTTTCTTTATATCATGGTAATCTGTGAAGGCCTCGGGTCAACATCGAATTTAGAGGTAATATATTTGAAAGATAACCATTACAAGGGCATCAGTGTTTCACAGACACATTATGGTTTCCAATGTTATCTACCTTTTTTGTTGAACTTTAAAGACAATAAATTCAAGTATTATGTTTCAATATTATACAACCTTTATCCATCCATTTACAGATGATTACAGATGTGTTAGACCTGTTTGTCCGTCTATCCTGTCACAGAATCAAATTCTACGGGAAAAGTGGACAAGGAATCATTTGGTTGGGTCTTATACAGCTGCTGTCTAGCAATATTACGAGTCCTCTTGAATCTTACGACAACGGTGAGTCGATTAATGTAATTAACACTTTCACAAACTGCAAAAAGTTAGGGTCAGCCAATTTTAAAGCTGCTGTATAGTAAACAACAAAAATTAATGTAAATAAAGATAGGATTTTGATACAAAATAGCCTAGAAAATGTTGAGACAAAAGCATAATTTGCTGATAATCAGCATTTTCTTCTTTCGCCTCAATGTTTTTTGAAGCCTTTTCTATCAAGGATGTCAAAACTATACCGTGATTGAATCAATTTCCACGGGAAAAGTGGACAAGGAATCATTTGCTGGGGTCATATATAGCTGCTCTCTAGCAATAGTACGAGAACCTTACTCATGACAACGGTGAATCAATTTATTTAACCCTTTACCAAACTTAGACAAATTCTCAGGACCTTTTAGGGATTAATGTTTTAACAAAATCACGCAGGAAAACAAGTTAAATGGGAAAGGTGTAAGATATTTTGATAATCATGAAATGACAAAATTTCTGACTTTTCTTCTTTGAAAACTACAGCAGAAGACAAAACAAATGTATATAGCCTAGATTACATTGAGTGAAAATGGGAAGAGGCTGGGATCTCTTGCATGTTTTCCAAACAAATTTGTGTTTGGGGTCTTCAAAAGGTAAAGATTCATCTTTTTCACAGTTGAAATTACATGTGCTATTTTGTACCCAACTGAATACCAGTTGCGAATTTACATTCATTCATACAAAGTAATTGGTTATGTACAGGTTAAAGGGAGATGATATGTGATGCCTTATTTGAACATTTGAGTTATGTCTTTGGTTTAAAAGCAATAAACATGTTAGGTGATTTCTAACTTTAATTTGCTGATTTCTGGTTGTATTCGATCTACTATACTGACTGACTTTAAAAACGCATCACATAAATTTCAAAATATTTTCGTAGTTAAAGTCAACAGGATCAAATTTGTACTTCTTATATATATTTCAACCAATAAGACACGATATCCAATAAAATTTATTGCAGTCAGTTTCCACGTTATTTCGCACGACATCAACGTGCAAAATATGGATAACGTTTACGTAACTACACCTTAGGTGACCAACCGAATTTTTGTTTTCATATTCCATATTCAAATGGTCAGGAGTAAATTTTATTTCTCAATCAATTTGATTAACCCTTTTCCAAACGACAAAATTTTAGGGTGGTCCAATTTGATTGCTGCTGCAGACGACAAAATAGATGATACGAAATGCATAATCTGTGCATAATATAGCTAAGAAAAATTGAGGCAAAAGGAGAAACTGCTGTTCATCAGCAGTTTCTTCTTTTGTCTCAATGTTTTCCCAAACCATTTTCTATTAGGGACGTCAAAACCAGGTCTTGTTTGGGAAAGGGTTAAACAAAAAATAAAGCCAAGAGACCAAATTTCGTTGAGCACACGCAAATTTCTGAATTATTCTAAGTGGGTGTCTGTCAACGAGGACGAACAAGACGTTTAAATGTAAACCAATCGACAATTTTTCACTTTCCTTAACGTAGCCAATTTACAGGGATTGCTGCTGAGCATCAGCATCCTGATCAACCGTTTAGAACGAGCTTACGTCAAGAAAATAACATACGTCAACGTCAAATACGTAATTGGTTTACAACAACGTTTTCAACTGCAATTGTAATTAAAAAATGTTGCTATTGACGAACTCTTGCCATAACAATGAATTAACGAATAAGATATTGTGGTTTTCGCTACTGGCGATTATGCCCGTGACAGATACTTACAGGAAGTCATCATCAGATCAGGGTGCGTTGGGCCTAGACATGATGAAAAACGGACGCCAAAACTTTTGAATACTCTCCAGCAATATATGGTAGATGATTCAAGCCCAAAAGAATAAAGATTTTGTTTCATTTCAAGGGTCGATGAGGTCACGATTGTGTAACGTTTTTCATACTCAGAGCGGAATTACTTGTTATTAAATAGAGAAAAAAGTCAATTTCCTCACACCACCTCTCTTTAAATGGCTATGTCTCAGTCATTTAATCGAACTTTTTTCTGACATTTTCAGGGAATGTTGGGAAGATATCGAGCTGCTGTTTAATATATAATACTACAAATTTGATCAATATTTTGCATATTATTGCCGGATGAAAGTTAGTGATGCGTTTTTAAAGTCAGTCAGTATAGATAGTATAGACAGAGATCAGCAATCACAATCTGATTTTAGATTACTCTGAATGGGAAAGTTGATAGTTGTGAAAATTTGACTTTCAAATATACCATTCTAAAAAGGGGAAAAAAACCTTCATGGAAAATAAGAAAACACTGATTATCTGAGTTTTCTTTCTTGTACTCTTATGTTTCCAAGATAACGATTTCTAGAGTTGTTAGGATCAGGGTTTATCAGAGATTGAACTGATTTTCCTAAAAAAATGCAAATTGTAAAATAAAATGTCAAATATTTCATTTAATTTCATCTCATATTTCTACATTTTAGACACTGGGTGTAACAGTATTGGGGAACAAGGTTTTGTTATACAGATAGTGTTGTTATGTATACTACAGTCACCACAATATGCTCCCATTGATCTCAGAATTGATTCTTTCGTTCTTGTAAGTATACATGCATACATTCTTAGAATTTCACCCATTATTATTACTAAGCTAAAGTGCCTTCGTTCGTGAAAGTATATTATATCAGGTGTATGCCTACTCTGGATAGTTCAGTCAGTAATGTTGGATTCTATCAATCCAGGGGTTGGTGCTTTGAACCCTGACTAAGCCATATCCTTTCTGGCATTTGACAAGATTTAGTTGTCTCTAAACCAATGGATGTGAGATAGCAGTTGTATTGTTGGATTTGGTATTGTTTGCGCAGTCTGAACACTTGAAATTGCATTCAACAAGACAAACAATCAGTCCTGTGGAGCGCTTCCAGACTGCCAGGGCTGTATAGTTAAGGTATACATTACAGAAATTCATCAACATTCTTTTAAATCATTTAATAATTATACTATCTATAAAAGATGTTTTAATTCAAAGAGAATATTCTCTCAAAGGTTTAAAACAATGCAAACCAGTTGTAAAGAAAAGACCTTTTATCTGGTGTTAAAAACTTGATTAACTCTGCAGAAAGATATAAGACTAGTCCAAAATCTTTTCATTTAGGAAATGTTAAATTGATTGGAAGTTAACCCTTATCAAAACAATGATGCCTCTTTACAACTCTTGATATATAAAAGGTTTGAGAAAATGTTGAGACAAAAGAATGAAGTGCTGTAACCAGCTTCTTTTTAGCTCTCCTGACCACGAAGTCCTCAAGGTGAGTTATGTGGTCACTTCTTGTCCGGCGTCTGTCTGTCCGTCTGTCCGTCCGCCCATCAACAATTGGGGTGTTTACACTCTAGCATCGACAATAGTTAGGCAATCTTGATCAAACTTGGCCAAAACAAGTAGGATCTTAAGTTCTTGGACAAGTTCGATTATGGGCCTTATCGGACCAGATTGTGCTGTGCCTTGAATGTCAAGAAGTGCTGTTTTTAATTTTGTTTACACTGTATCATCTACAATTATTGATCAATCAAGACAAAACATGGACATAATATTGGGGACCATAAGATCTTTGATGACTTTGATTTTCAGTCTGATCTGATCAGAATGACGAGAGTTATGTTCCCTTGAACTTGACAAAATTGCCGTTTTTGGCTGTTTTTCGACCTTGTTTACACTCTAGAGTCTACAATTATCAATCAATAAAGACATAACTTGGACATAATGTTGGGGACTATAAGATCTTGGATGATTTTCAGTCTGATCTTATAAGGTTGAAGAGAGTTATGTGCCCTTGAATTTTACAAAATTGACATTTTTGGCTGTTTTCGACCTTGTTTACACTCTAGAATCTACAATTATTAATTAATCAAGAAAAAACTTGGACACAATGTTGGGCACCATAAAATCTTGGATGAGTGTGATTTTCAGTCTGATCTGTTCATAAAGTCAATAGTTATGTGCCCTTGAGCTTGACAAAATTAATGTTTTCATCTGTTTTCGACCTTGTTTACACTCTAGAATCTACAACTATTAATCAATCAAGTCAGAACTTGAAAACAATGTTGGGGACCATGGGCCCGTTTTACTAACGAACTTACAATCATATTTTTGTGTAAACTGTGTAACAAGGCATCTGATTGCACGAAAAATCGGATTAGGCCAATCAGGTTTGTTCTAACAAGTAATTACGCAAAAAATAATTGTACGTTCGTTAGTAAAACGGGGCCCATAAGATCTTGGTTAAGATTGATTTTCAGTCTGATCTGATCAGAAAGTGTAGAGTTATGTGCCATTGAATTTGATAAAATTGCCGTTTTTGGCTGTTTTCAACTTTCTAGAATCTACAATTATTGATCAATAAAGACAAATCTTGGACGTAATGTTGGAGACCGTAAGATCTCATATGATTTTCAGTCTTATCTGAACAGAAAGACGAGGGTAATGTGCCCTTGAATTTTAAAAAATTGCATTTTTTGGCTGTTTTCGGCCTTGTTTACACTCTAGATTCTACAATTATCAATCAATCAAGACATAACTTGGACACAATGTTGGAGAATATAATATCTAAGATAAGTTTGATTTTCAGTCTGATCTGACCAGAAAGGCGAGAGTTATATGCCCTTGAATTTGATAAAATTTCCATTTTTGGCGGTTTTCGACAATGTTTATACTCTAGAATTATTTATCATTCAAGACAAAACTTGGACACAATGTTAGGCACCATAAGATCTCGGATGAGTTTGATTTTCACACTGTTAATGACCTTAAGTTCATATTCAGTCTAAAAGTCATAAATTTTAATTGAATTGAGCAAGAGTGTTGCTCATATCATTTTGGTTAAGGTGAGCGATATAGGACAATCATGGTCCTCTTGTTAAAAGTAGAAAATATGTATGTTATAAGACAGAAAATATGAAGGGAAAATTAGAAATTGCTGATTTTCTGCAATTGTCTCGGTTCTCTAAATGTTTTCCCCAAATGATTTATATTTGTGACATTAAACCAGGTCTTGTTTAGGAAACGGTTGAAAAATAAGATTTCTCTCAGGAAATAATCATTTTTGAACTAGATAGAAAAGGTATAATTGGCACAATTTTACAATGTTCCAATTTGAAACAATTCACAGACTAAAAATAATGTTGAAAGCTGTATGTTACAGAATTGACTCCATTGTCTTTCAATCTCTATGTACTGTATGTGTAGATATTTTCGCGGAGCGAAATTTTCGCGGAAGGGTCCCATTTTCGAGTTTTACAAATATTCGCGCAACTTTGAATTCGCGGAGAGACAAATACGAATTCTTAAATTCGCGAACAGCAAAATGAATGTAAGTGCTCGGTTAATACTCTTTCGTATCTCAAGCACTCGGGAGTAGGAGATTAAATGGATATAGCACCAAAGTAACTAATTATTTTCTTTGTGCATTCTAATAAAGGGTTTGTTACATGTATTTCAAACCAAACAATGTCAAACAATACATTATCTGATAAAATTGTTAAATGGTTATTCACAGTTTAATTGTTCAATTAGTTTTGATATCTTGTCACCTTCTTTATTCAACACATTAAGTCAATAAAACTTAATATACATGTACATAAACGAACTGAATGTATATTCATGTGATGTTTATTATCAACATACATTTGAACTTACGCGAAAATTAAACCATTCAGGAAGAGTCGGGAGTACAAATATTTGGGCAATAATGAATTCGCGGGCTGATGGTCTAGCGCGAATATAGCGAAAATTAGAAGCCCGCGAACATTTCTACACATACAGTATGTCCAAATCTTGGACTATAACTCTTATAATTATGGACAGATTCGTACGAATTTTAAACGGTATATAATGATACTGTGCTTATAATGTCAGGGATTTGCTGTATTACTCTTTCTTACATCTGATCACATCAGACACTGAGTAAAAAATATATGGTGTATTGTTACTGTAACACACTCGTTACCACTCCTAAACATAGAGCCAAGTTGTAACTTTTTTTTTAGCTTTGTAACTTAAACCAATGTGTTAAAAGGAGAATGAAGGAATGATTACTCTATACTAAATATTGATCAGGTATTTCAGTCACTCTTATCTCTTTGACAAATTTGTTAACTTATAATGTGTTTTTAGCTCACCTGAGCACGAAGTGCTCAAGGTGAGCTATTGTGATCGCTTTTTTTCCGTCGTCCATCCGTATGTCCGTCCGTATGTCTGTCCGTCTGTCATCAATTTGGTGTTTACACTCTAGCATCTACAAATATAAGCCAATCTTAACCAAACTTTGTCAAAACATGTATAACCATGAGCTCTCGGATGAGTTCGAATTTGGGTAAGATCGGACCTGAAAGTCTGGAGTTATCTGCCCTTGAATGTAAAAAATAGCTACTTTTGACATTGTTTACACTCTAGCATCTACAAATATTGACCAATCAATATAAAAGTTGGACACAATGTTGGTGACCATAAGATCTCGGATGAGTTCAATTTTGGGTTGAATCGGACTAGAAAGTCAGGAGTTATCTGCCCTTGAATTTGACAAAATTGTCTTTTTCACCGTTTTCGACTTTGTTTACAATATAGCATCTACAATTATTGACCAATCAAGACAAAACTTTAAGACAATGTTAGTGACCATAAGATCTTTGATGAGTTTGATTTTGGGTCAGATCAGACCAGAAAGTCAGGAGTTATCCTTCCTTGAATGTAAAAAATAGCTACTTTTGACATTGTTTACACTCTAGCATCTACAAATATTGACCAATCAATACAAAAGTTGGACACAATGTTGGTGACCATAAGATCTCGGATGAGTTTGATTTTTGGTTTGATCAGATCAGAAAGTCCGGAGTTATCTGCCCTTGAATTTTACAAAATTATCGTTTTTGACCGTTTTCGACTTTGTTTACACTATAGCATCTACAATTATTGACCAATCAAGAGAAAATTTTAACACAATGTCAGTGACCATAATATCTTGGATGAGTTTGATTTTTGGTCAGATCGGACTAGAAAGGGAGGAGCCCTTGAATTTGAAAAAAATGCTGTTTTTGACTGTTTACTCTCTAGCATCTACAATTATTGACCAATCAAGACAAAACTTTGCCACAATGTTAAGGATCATAAGATGTGGGATGATTCAATTTTCAGCTTGATCGGTTAAAAAGATCATGAGTTATATGCTACTGAATTTGACAAAATTGATGTTTCGACGGTTTTTGACTTTGTTTACACTGTAGCATCTACAAATATTGACCAATCAAGACAAAATTGCTGTTTTCGACTATGTTTTTACTCTAACAACCACAAAATTAATGGTGACCAATCTAGACAAAACTTTGATCTTGGATATAATGATTAATTACCATATTAAGATCATGGATGAGTTTGAACTTCAGCACAATTAGACAAGCAGTTGCTGAGTTATCTGCCCTTGAAATGGACAAAATTCTCGTTTTTGACTTTGTTTTCACTCTTTACAATCAGATATATTGACCTATAAAGAGGAAACAGGGACATAATGTTGAAGACCATAAGTTTGTTTTCAGTCTTAACCCATTACCAAACGTCAAAAATTTGGACTATTCCAAATTCAAAGATGTTGCAGACGACAATTTCAAGTGCATGAAATTTAAAATGTTTTGGTCATTTTGTATAGAAAACATTGTGGGAAATGAAGAAATTGCTTGTCTTCATTTTCCACAATGTTTTCTAAAGCCTTTATCTTGTGGGGAGTCAAAAGGCGTCACTGTGTGGTAATGGGTTAAGGTCACAAATATTAATTGATTCAAACATAACTGTAACTCATATCATCTTGGTTTAGGTGAGCGATATAGGACCATCATGTTCCTCTTGTAGTTCATGTTAAAAAGTTGTCTGAACATTTGTTACAATCCCATTTTGGATTGAATAACAAATCAACATGTTTTGTTCCAATTTCAAACATGTTAGACTGACTTTGGTCTCACAATTTGATCATTTGGTCACAGTTCTTCTACCGACATCTATATATTTTTTCATGCATTTCAATATTACAGTACTTAAGCCCAAATGAGATTCATGCATTTTCAGAACTTTTTGGGTGGCGTCTGAAAGTTATAAAACTTTTTATGGTGGCATGTTAAACCACATAATGCTTATAAAGTTGCCCGAATATATTTGGATATGTCACAAATGTTATCAGCACCACACAAAAAATTAAGACATCGCATGAATCTCATTAGAGGCGGACTAGCAGTTTTAATCGGTCAAGCGCGGATCCAGGGATTTTTCCCGGGGGGTGGGGGTGTGTGGATTGGGGGTCATCCGATCTTTAACCCCTTTTTTCACCAAATTCCATTGGGGGTCAGGGGTTCAGGACCTCCTCTTGATGCATGCATGCAGGTACATGCCATACCATTAAGGACTAAACATAACAACGGTTTGTCATGGCACACAGGGACGAATGCGGCAGCTTATTTGGGACACAACCAGTAATTTTTTTGATAACCCCTTTTTACGCCAAATTCCAGGGGGGGTCATGACCCCCTGAAACCCTCTCTGGATCCGTGCATGTCGGTGATACTTATTTTTGAGAGATATTTGCTAACATGTACCAGGGATAGGGCTAGCAGTATGTCTTGGTAAGTTCATAACATTAGAGGCAGATTATGGGCACATAAATCACATTTTTACCTACACAGTTGAAGGGGAAGGTCACCAAGTTCTCAATGTCACCTAAAAAGATATACAAAAATAATTGGAACCACTTGTGTAAATATAATGATCATTTTTTAAACCATTCCCACACTGTGACGCTTTTTGATGCCCTTCAAGATAAAAGCTTTGGAAAATATTGTGGAAAATAAGGAAAAAGCTTGTTTGGATGCAATTTCTTCATTTCCCACAATGTTTTCTACAATGAAAGACATAAAAACCCTCTATAATTATCCAAGTCTAAAATTTTGGCTGTCTGAAAATGGATTAAGTACAATTGGAAGGTCATTTTTTTCTGTTTTCACATGTTGAAATCAAATGATACTAATGTACATGTATGACACAGCTTTCTTTTATCCTTTTCGGTGGATTATCGGGAAATAACGGTAGATTATCATTTTGATAAACTCAACGCCAATCCAGTGAAATTATCCAAAACTTGTGCCCCGCTTTCGTTCATTTCAGACGTTATATAAGCCAGGCCAAATAAGTGACGTCATCTTAAGGGTTGCATAGCAGTCACATGCAAAATGACGCACTTTAATATAATTTGTCATAAAAGTTTTGCATTTTGTCCAATTTTTGCTTTTAAGAAATATAATAATTGTGTTTTTCGTGCAAGATTGATTGATATTTCATTTCGTGAATAATGAAAGAAACATTTTCACTCTTGGCTTTGCCAATTAGAAAATAAAGCTTTGTTTGTTCACGAAAAGAAATATCAATCAATATTACAATGAAACAAACGATTATCCTCTATCTATTACACTATTATTATCATTGGTTGGCTCTCTTGAAACTTCTGTCCTGGAGAATGAAGAAGTTGCTCGCGACAAGCAATTTCTTCATTTCCCACAATTTTTAGCTCGACTTTTCGAAGAAAATGAGAGCTTATACTGTCACCCGGGCGTCGGCGTCGGCGTTGGCGTTGCAACCAAGGTAAAAAGTTTTTCAAACATCAATAACTTCCATACTATCAAAGGGATTCAACCCAAACATGGAATACTTATTCACCATTACACCCTCTACCTTACTATTAGGGCCCATGACCCTGGGACTACTCTATTTGGAGTTATGCCCCCTTTATACTAAGCAACTTAGAAAGTAGAGCGTTCTGTCTTCAGACAGCTCTTGTTTCTTAAAAGAATTACCAAATAAAAAAAAATCATCATTGAAAAAGTCTGCATTTTTTTTTTAATTTGCAAAGTCTAAAATTTTGCCATCTGTAATTGGGATAAATTTTAATGATTGATTTTCTACTTTCAGAATGTAAATCTGGTTAATTCAAACTGAAGGACACATGTGTGCCAAACCGTCCGGATAATTTTTTTTTGGAATCATGCAACTTGTATAATTACGATCTGCTGGCAACGACACAGACAGCAGAAATTTGAAGGACATGGCATCTGTAACAAGTGCCACGAGGCGTGTTAAACGTGTCGTGGTCCGCAAGTGGATGACTGCTATTTGTGTAATGATGGGTATGAGAAGCGGGATGGATTGTGTAAAAAGGAGCTACTGGTGAATTTCTTAGACCCGGACATGCTGGGATTTTTTATACGGGTTTTTGTGTTATGTATCACTGCTATTATATTATTCGGTGTTATATTCGGATGTTGCAAGCTCAGGATCGCCGTATGTTGTGTTGGAAAGGCAAGCGACATATGGACGATGTGAATTGTCGCTATAAAAGGGCTGACTTTGATGAGCGAAGAGATTGAGAATGACCTAGAAAACTTTGATATTATACGCAATAGAAACTTTCGTCATGCGAGTTTACCCGAGACTAATAATCCAGTAGTACGGGTACATATAAATAATTTAGAACAAGAAAATTGATTAATCAAATATAATTATACTCAACAAGATACAAACACTCCTGCTAGTACAAACAATTAAGTTTATTCTACTGGTAATTCATTACTACAAAAATACCTAGAGTATACAGAAAGACAGTTACCAAAAGAGAACCATAACCATACCATCGGTGGACCATTAGTGCATCAAGGTCGCCATTGTACATTGACTAAAACCTTATGCAAGGATGTTCAGCGACAAGGCAGTATGGCCAAAGGTCAAGGTCATTTAATTTATCCGCGTAGTCGGCATTCACCCAATAATCGTCACTAGCAGTTACATATACATATATATTTTTGTGTTATTTTTTTAAGTTTTAGTATAAAATCAGCATTATTTGTTACAATGTATGTTACTATATGTATAGAATTATGTTGATAGAATCTGAAAGATCCATATAAGAATTAAGGGGGTGGAGATCAAATAAGAGGTGTATTGAAGCCTCAAATTATGAAATATGGCAAATTGTTCATCAAACTCTATGTTATGGGTACTCATTGATATGAGAATATTCAAATAAGTACCTACAACATAGTTGTAAATCTGAAATAACGAAATAAGACTATGTTTACCATACCCCCTTTATCATTCTGTTACTCTGAAGATGTGATGTTTGATATTCTCAAAACCAATTGCATTTCTTATCAATTTCGCATGTGTTTTTGACAAAAATATTCTATTTATATGCATAATTTCTTGTAAAAGAAACATCAAAAAAATATAACCAAATGTTATTTTTGAGTAAATAACTTGTGTTGCTAAAATTTTTTGTGGGAATTTGAGAAAATGCTGGCAAACAATATTTTCTTCCTTTGCCTCAAATATTCAGCATATTTTCAACTCATAATAACAGGGTGAAACAGGTATTCATTAGAAATCTGATTGCCATACAAATAAAATACATGTACAATTAACCCTTCTCATGCTGTTCATGTCTTATTCATTTGTTAACTAAAGTTTTGGCAGGCAGAGTAGACAAAGATCAGCCTGCACATTGGTGTAGTCTGATCTTAGCCTACACTTCCAGCTTTTTGCTCACTTATTGTGACAAAAATTTGAAACAAGCTGATTGCAATGCCTCTTAGAAGAGCAATTTCTTTGGAACAAAATTTTAAGTCAGAAGGACAAGGGTTAAAGACGAGTGAAAAAGGACATTGTGCAATATTTAAGAGATTGATCACACTATCTACACACAGGGACTTCAATTACATTCATGAGAAATATTGACTCATAACAAGTTGTATCAGCACAATTGGTCCTTTGATTTAAGGACATTTTTTTCAGAAGTTTTAATTTATTTTAACCCTTTCAAAACAAGACCTGGTTTTGACGTCCCTTATTGAATAGGCTTGCGAAAACATTGAGGCTAAAGAAAAAACTGCTGATAACCAGCAGTTAATCCTTTTGTCTAGATATTTTCCGTGCTATATTTTACACAGATCCTGCCTTTATCAACATCCTTTTCGACGTCTGCAGCCACTTTCTAAGGGGAAAGTCCAAAATTTTGTCTTTTGGGAAAGGGTTAAGAGGAGATTTACTCTTTTCCAAACATCTCAACTATAAGAAGCTGAAAACATTGGGAAAAATAGGTGATCTATAAACTAGATTTGCTATGATGTACATTTAGCCCTTTGATATATTTATATAATTGTCATCTGCATGCATATCATCACTTTTCAACAAAAATCTCATAAGTACAGCTGTAAAGAAGTTGTAGTTATGAGATTTTTGGTGAGTAACAGTGAGTGATATTATTTCAATTTGAATTGTGGTAAACAACAAAAGTTTTATATGTAAGCATGCTATTGCATGGGGGGAAAAGATAGAATAAGAGGACATTCTAGCTGTCAGCATGTTCTTCTATTCTCTCAATGTTTTCCAACTTTTCTTACCAAGCATTGCAAAATCAGGGATTTTTTTTGAAAAGTATTAAAAGCAGTTGTATTAACCAAATTAAAAAACCTTACTGCGATCTGAATTTAAATATTTTGGAGAAGACTAAATAAATGCACAATTCAGAAAATCAACAAATTCAAGCATAAAAACCGTTCAGACTGAAGTAGAAAATGCTGTTAATTAGCATTTTCTTTTTTCCCTCAACAGTTTCTAAACTCAATATTAATTTAGATATCAAAACCAGGTCTTGTTTGGAAAAGGGTTAAATTGTAGTTTACAAATAGTTTTGTGGTAGATGATAATTATACAGGGTGTTTCATACCATTACAAACACATATAAATCATTGATTTTACATGCAATATAGTCATGTTATACATCGTTTTAAAGGTTACATAAAAAAATTTTGTGTCTTGCAAAAAGTAAGCGACAAAATGACGTCATGACTTCTCTTTTGACTTCATCAAATTTTGGCTGTTTTACTGAAATGCGCTGCCCATTGACGTACCCACGAAACTTGTCAAACTGCTTGATTAAATATTTACCAATAACTTTCATCAGATCTATGAATTATAAATATCCAGATGATGAAAACTCACATAGATGATTAGAAAATTCTGACTGTCTGAAAAGAGTAGCTCATTCTCACAATTTAACAGTAGGCTATGTGCAGCCTTAAGACCATCAGTAATAAATGAATCCTTCTTTTTTAGGACGATAATTGTGACATTGAGACAATTAATTAAGTACGATATGTGCATGTATTAAATAAGAAATATGTTCCAGCATAATGGCGAAAAGCTGCAGACTTTAATACTGTTTGATTCCAGAAGGATGTTGCTACGCCCCGCACTTCAAGGGAAGTTATTGTGTGGCTTGAGAAAACATTTCAGACACACTTGATTTCATGTAGATAATGTGTAGTTTTTGTGCTCCCAAGACCTGAGTCCGCTTAATCGTTTTCTTTGACATATCTGAAAGAGCATACGTAATTACCATGTTGTAATACCAATAGATGAATTTAAACAGCATCCCATTATGAAAATGGAATATTTCATTGAACTCGTACACATTGTTCATTACAAACTTTAAGAAACAGGTTGACGTCGTTTTGCAACATGGATGACGTCGTCTAAAATGCTTTATCATAAACTGTCCTATATTAGTGACTTTAAATTCGTGACAATCCCGAATGGAAATATGCTATCGTTATATGTCAAATAAAACTTTATTATGTCCATTTTGACATTGTACATCTCATTTTAATGTACATTTCTTAACTTAAACATTCTTAAGATTCGAAACGGTAACACATATTATGAAACACCCTGTATAATGCTCAATTTTTGCGAGCATGTCTCAAGGTTTTATTTTGTACAGTTAAATGTCACTTGTTATATGTTTGTTTTGAATTTAAGTTGTTCAGCTGTATTGACTGATAGGCAATCACAAAATTTAAGTTTTTACTCTTCTAAACACTTTCCCAATTATATACGACTATTCCAATTTAGCCTCAATATTTTATGAAAAAACTTGTTTGATTCATGATACACAAACAAAGGCTTGCTTGGGAAAAGGTTTACGTGGTGCATTATGCCTGCATATACCTATCAGAGACGGATTTGGAAAAACATTGAGAGAAAATAAATAGACAATCAATTTCTCTCAGTGTAAAAGTATGTTTTCTATGTTAAAACACACATAGAGTTTGAAATTGGCCATCATTCGTTATTTGATTGTGATTGCATATTAGTCAATACAATGAACATTGCAGCAATATTGTTCATGTGTTCAAAAGTCTTGGCTTGTAATCACTTTACCTTGTTATGATGTATTTTATATACATTTCTAAGAAACAGTATGGAGGCCACTAGATAGGCTGTAATTAGGCCAGAACAGCTACTACAGGACTTTGGTTATGAAATTTTAAAGCCGAGAGACCACGTGACCTATATCTGACTTTGTCTATGAATTTAAAAAGTTATGGAGGGAGTTTCTAACAAAGATGCATGCCAATTGGATGCTACCAAGAACCAATATGGCGATTTTAAACGTGCCAAGACAATAAATTACCCCACCCACCTTTAAGGTGCTATGCATCTGAACTTGGGCGCAGGACTACCTTGCCAAGCAGTAATGTGGTTTCATTGATCTTAAAAATGACATCGAGGTACAAAAATGTGAAAGTTTAGGTTCAGAATTCTCCTCCTTCCATCCGAATTCCAACTGCTTCAAGCGAGGTAAATGTGTTGAATTTTATTCAATTATCTTGAAGATGCAGTAGACCTACATGTCACGCATATTTGACATGAAAATTGGGTAAAGTATAGAAAATATCAACATTTTAATTTTTGGTGCTTAGCAAACTTTGAGTAGTATATTTCAAATACCAAGGTCTCCGCTAAGTTCTTTGTCAAAGCTGATGACAAGTCAGCAACAAGTGACAAAGAAAATATATCATGACATGCTTTCCATAAACAGATAACTTGTCATGAATGTCTTCAGTATTGACAAAGAATTGAGGGGAGACATTTGCATAGAAAAAATTGGATATTTCAGAGGATACTTAGCCCATTAAATATTAGGTTTTCTTATCAAGACTGTTTGTTCAAGAAAAAATAAATAAGGAAAAAAATCATAACAAAGTCAGCTGATTACTGGTCGTGCAAGTAGTGTCTATATATTGGAACCTATCATGCTCTCTGCCTTCCCTTTTATCTTGAAATATTGACTAGATCCATGCTTTAGACTGGCCCAAATTCAAAGGTGCTGCAGAAGACAATTTCAAGAGAATGAAATTGTACATCTTTTGGTCTTTCTGGGTAGCAGACATTGTGGGAAATGATGAAATTGGTTGTCCCAAGCAATTTCTTCTTTTTCCACATTGTTTTCCACAGTTGTAATCTTGTCGGCATCAAAAGGCATCAATGTGTTGTAATGTGTTCATATTGGAACACTGACCAATTTCACTGTTTGTTTTTTTTTTTTTTCAGAATTTGAATCTTTTCCCAGGCTTTCAAATTGGACCTGTCTAAAATTTGTCATTTTTGCAAGGTGAATAAAATGTATTTTGTAGAAATGGGTATTGTACATTGTATATATAAATAGATATTGTATACATAAAATACAATTATTGCGAAAAAAAAAAATGTTTTGTATGTTTATATACAATTGTCACAGTGGAGACTGTGCATCAGGGGGATGAATAACGAATACGGACAAAATAATCTCGATTCTGGTAAGATTTTTTGCAATAACTTCCTTATTTGTGTGTCAATTTTCAAAAGGTCTGTTGCATGTACCCCGCCTTAACAAGCTCTTTCATTGGATGTACGACATATTAGATAACGTGTGGTACTTTTACCAAAATATTGTCCCAACCGACCAGAAAGCGAAATGGTAACGACTACTGCCAAATTAACACACTTCAGGTAAGATTATGTGCAATGACTTTCTTATTTCTACGTCAATTTTCATGCAGTTTGTTGTATGTACTCCGCCTTTTAATCTGTTCCATCACATTTAAGCTTTCTGCACTCAAGAAAAATGATGTGGGATTACTTTGTGGAAAATGAGGAAAATTGTTGTGAAAAGCAATTTCTTCATTTCCCTCAATGTTTTCTTTAGGCCGCGGCCATGGCGCAGTTGGTAGCGCATCTGCCTCTCATCCGGGAGGTCCCGGGTTCTATACGCGGCCGTGGCAAATACCCTTACTGACAAAAATGTCACCCATCAATGGTTTAATTTCGTGAACCTGTGTGGGGGAGCAGCTGGAGGCTCGGTAAGGGTGTTGTGGTAGTACTGGTATGAGAAAGGACAGGAATCCATGGTTAGGTGCTCCAGCCGCCGCGATATGACCTTAGTAGTTGAAAACGGCGTAAAACCCCAATAAACCAATAAACCAATCAATGTTTTCTTTACTAAAAGACAAAAAGACAACTAGAAAATTAATTTCATTCATCAGCAACATCTAATATGGATCAGTCCAATATTTTGCTGTCCATTAATGGGTTAACATTATTGCATAGAAAAATTGTATGGTAAAACACTTAAATATTCTTTTAAAAAGAAAATTTATAAGGAAAACAATACTTGGGAAAGGGTTGAACAGTTTTATGCAACTTGTTCGTCTTATATAACCCATCACCAGATGGCGAAAGTTTAGACTGATCAAAATTCAAAGATGTTGCATACAATGATTTCTTTTTGGTTGAAAACAATGTTTCTTCATTTTCCACAATGTTTTTCTAACCCTAACCCTTATTTTCTGGAGCATACAAAAGTGTCAATGTGTGACAATGGGATAATCAATACTCAGGCAATTTTGATTTTATTTTCATGTTTTTTGCAAGCGTAATTAGTATTACAAACAAGATTTTGTTTTAACCCATTACCAAACTACAAAATTTTAGGTTGATCAAAATTCAAAGGGTTTGCAGACGACAATTTCAAATGAATAAAATTCAAAATTTTGTTGTCTTTTGGGATAGAAAACTATGTGGGAAATGAAGAAATTTCTTATGACAAGCAATTTCATCATTTTCCACAATGTTTTCCAAAGTCTTTATCTTGAAGGGTGTCAATAAGCATCACTATGTGGAAATGGGTTAAATGCCAAATTTAACTGATTTGTAAATATGTGTTCACAAGAGATCACTGAGGGCTGGAAGTGTTGTTCTATGATAATAATCTCTTTTAAACGTATCTTTTGGGCCGTGGCCTTGGCGCAGTTGATAACGCACCTGCTTCTCGTTCGAGAGGTCCAAGATTCGATACCCGGCCGCAACAAATATCATTTCTGATAAAAATGACAACCACCAATGGTTTTATATCGTGAACCTATGCGGGTAGCAGCTGGGGGCTCGGTAAGGGTGTTCTGGTAGTAGCCTACTGTAATGAGAAACAACAGGAATCTGTGGTTAGGTGGTACATCCGCCGCGATATGACCATGGCAGTTGAAAACAGTGTAAAATCCCAATAAACCTATCAAAATCAACGCATTGGCAAAGAATTCTGTGCTAAAAATAGACTAGGATTACCGTTACGTTTTGATAAACCGTCGGTGCTGTTATAAAATATCCTAACTACAGCTTGACTCAAGCCATAGTTATGAGATTTTATGGCAACACTTACGTAATATTGACCGTTTGTCCGATATTGCGCCATGGTTAACTGGATAAAATCGTTCCATATTGTGTTCTATCTTTTAACTCTCTTTTTCAGTCCAATGGACAAAGGCTTGATAATTTTGTTGAAATTCCATGTGCAATTTTGGCATCTCTACTGTTACTGTGCCTATAGCGCAGTTGGTAGCATGTTGGATAACCAATCTTAGTAGTACTGGGTTCAATCCCCGAGTTGAATAAAAAAAATTGTGACACATCTCTCACAATTAAAGGGATATAATTCTGTAAACTACAGTGTGATGAGCTGACGATGTCCCTGAAAAGATGGAATGTTATGACAAAAAACTCCAAATTTGAGCCTTTTTGATTGACGAACTATTACATTATCCCAGCCCTTGATGGTATCTGTGCTGCCCATCGTCTTTCAGTTCTGGTTTGTTCAATTTATCAGTGATGCCCGATTTACAGTGCTGACAGCACTTTGATTACTATTGGAGGCATCATAGTAGGGCTCCTTTTGCCTCCTCATGAAAAATTCATTAGGGACCTGATATTATGAAACTGGTCTATGAAGAATCTTTAGAATCCTTTGATAACACAGAGACATAATTAATTAGAGTTTCATGGCTATCAATGTTTACGACCCCAGAATTACCTGTTGATAAGCCACAAAGTTTATTCAAAGGATGAAAGAAATGACTGCGACCACTTAATCATAGGATTCACTAATGATAATCAGGCATACAACCCAGATACTCTTTCATTCCAAACATTCATTTTATGGTCATAATCTTTTTACGTTCATTCATTATTCTATACATGCTTGAACGGCTGGCATTAATTAATTTATTTCTACGTGAATTACGTACTGTAGTACGTGAATGGGCTTCTGTAATACGATGCTCTCTTCTTGCAGTTCAGTCGGAGAGTGTATACAGAAACACTCCAAGTTTATATGACATAGTATGGCCTTAGATCGGTCATGCACCAACCACCCGTTTGCACCTTGTGGTTTAAAAAAGTGCTAAAATCTAAAATGTTAAAAAAGGGAAAAAAGTGGCAGCCGAAACCCCTCTCAGAGAAACCTGATAAAAATATGTCATAGAGTCTACATTAATTAGGCCTACAAATATCCCACAGTGTGTCCTAACTATGAAGTCCTAGCGAGAATCGCATTTGGAAAGAGATACCCCAGGATGATAACAACATTACGGTCATTACTAATGGTGTTTAATAAACAGACGTCCAAAAGAAACGCTCTAATGAAATTTGTCGTGACAATTACGGCATAATAAAAATATGCAATTCTATTTAAACTGACACGATTTAAAAACGCAAAAACCATTCCTTTCCTGCAGCCTCAATCGGTACCATATTTTGGGACATTCATAAGTTAATGTATACCCTTCACATCCCACCAATTTAGTCATGTGTTCTGTAAACTACGTGGACATCTTAACCACCCATCCCAAAATGCTTATGTGTCTCGTGCATTCAGACAACGTCTGAAATCACTAAGTCTTTTTGTGTGCAAACTGCCATATTGATTTACTCTTCGAAAACACACAACAACTACGGATAAGTTTCGTATGTAAAATGCCTAGGCTTATTTTGGCACAAAGAAAACGAGTTTTTGGGCTCTTCTTGGTCAGCGATGTTTTGCAAATGGAGGTGGCTAAACGCTTTAATGTAGCCGACTCGAATGTTTCAAGGTTAGGGAGACGTGTAAACGACATGGGAACACATGCAGACCACTTTCGTCCCAGTCAGTTGCGTGTAACAACTGTACGTCAAGACAATTGTATACGTTAACGTCACTTACGAAACAGATTTGTGACGGTTCAATCTACAGCAAATGCTATAGTTGGTAATCGCAGGCAACCTATGCATCGTGAAACGGTGATAAATCGTCTGCGAGAACACGGGGTTTGCTGTCGTCCTCTCATGCCAGGCTCTCACTCAACGTCATCGCCTTTAGAGACAGCGCTTAAACGGACGTCCACTCAGGTATTATTCATGATATGTCATTTTATTCCCTGTTATGTTTACAATTGTTTCATTACAATTACACAAGGCAATACATCGGTTGTGTCGCTGATATTATCTCTTATTTTTAAAGTACTTTTTGCGTTTTTAAATCGTGTCAGTTTATTAACATTTTCATTTCCGGTGACTGGTCACGTTTTCTACGTGCGCTTCGTGTATGTACATCACGTGATGAAATTGGTAACAATTTACACAGTAACGTGTGTTAGCGGATGGGCAACCACAAATTCGTAAGTTTTCTTATAAAACATCCGAATTGAAGAAATCCAAGACTAAATTCTGAAAAATGATGCACACATGCACAAACAAGTCGCAATACAGTTTAACATATTGTGTTTCTCGATTTGGTGTCTTGATCGACGCTTTTAGAATTCTGCGAAGGTATTTATTGATCAGCCACGCTAAAGTAGACCTCGCGTTACGCCTGTAAAAGTTTACATCAAGATGATTCTCCACGTTAACGTCATGTACGTTTTATGTTTGTGACGTTGGGATTGACTGTTGTTGTTGCAAGTAACGTTTGAAATACACATATTGCTTGAAAAATGAAGCTCCTATATTAGCCATTTTCGAATACGGGCAAATCAAGAACAAGCCGCCTGACGTTTTGACGTCTTGCATTGCATGATTAGGTACCTTGGTCGACGAGTAAGAGTTACAGAAACATTTGCCAGTCGGTCAAAGTCAAATAGACCTCATGTAAGGCCTGTTATATAAGAAGCTGTTTTACGTTAACGTCATATGCCTTTCAGATTTGAGACGTTGAAATCGAAGTCGGGTTTAGTATTCAATAACTGTGGTCACCAAATAATACATTTTAGTGTGTCTTTTGACGTCGCAAGTAAACTTTGAACTACGCGCTACTGATTTTCAAATGGAAAAAAAAGGATACCACCCTTTTTAAATGTGCCGTTTTGTCTAAACTGTTACAATTTGGTAATTTCGTTATCATCATTTTTCAACAAGAGATAATCAAATTTACAGATATAAAAACAAAATTTGTAGGCCCTACTTTCAAATCAGATTTACTAAATATTCGGATATTTATTAGGACTGAGGCGTTTCTTTTGGGCGTCAGTATACTAATAAGAGATACTAAAATAATCCCTAAAAGGGCTATAAATACAAATTAAACTTACTACACTACTGTCCGAATAACTAGGTAAAAAATATTCATAAGAAGGAGCGCTCCCGTCCAGGGGCCGTAGAAAACAATAAACGCCATCGTAGATCGCCCCACCAATCATGCTTGAATGCATAACCTTGAGAATCGAAAGTCGACCCTGGCTCGTTTGTTGTGTGAAAAGTCCACTTCATCTGAATATAAACATGTCCCAATGAAGTGTACTAGAACATACAAACGTATACTTTTTAAGGCTCTTAGTGGCCCTAATAACCGTCTTTTTGCTCCTTTTCTGACAATTTAACAATTATATTTCTTATAGCATTTTCTTCTGTGGACATTCAACTCTCAAAAATTCTTTATTTGGAGGCTGTATGTCTCTTCGTTAGTACGTATAAGCCGAAAGAAATAGGATAGTGGAGTCGGTCTATAGCAAAAATGAACTATAAGAGGAGCAACTCTTTTGGAATATTCAAAAACCGATATCAATGATTAACTCCCTTATTTGAACAATAATCGGAGCCAAATATAGGCTTGGTACTGGACTATAACCATCTCAGTAAAATTAATATGAAGATGCCAAAAGGTAGTAACTCTAATTCCATAAAGTCCAAAAGGTCGTAACTTGCACAATTTCACATTCCGGGGTAAAATTCAAAAGGGAATTGCATTCCTATAACATAATTTATTTAGGATATACGGCCTTTTACGTTTTATGGGTATGACTACTTCCTTCCGGGAGATGCCGAAAGGTCGTAAAAATGATATTTGTACAGTAATTTTTCTGAAAAAAAAAAAACAGATACAAATCATTAACTATATTTCGGAAGCACAGTAAACTATCTAATGCAACCTAAATAGGTCCGGAATGTCAAGTACACGCCAAAATGTGTTAACTCTAATAATTTTCAAGGATCATCTGGGCACTAGAAAATGTTAAATTCTCCTTTTCTAAAAATGATTGAGACTTAATTCTTTTAGCATTGAATTTCATAGACTTTATACTGAAAGAGAAGGTATACTTCGATATGGTCGGTACGTTTGCCTGTCCGGAGGAACCGCTCAAATATCGTAACTTTTTATTGATCACAGGGGCCATAAGAAACACAAATTATTCCTTTCCTAATAAAAATAGAGACTGTATTCTTTTTGCATTGGATTTCTTGGACTTTGTACTGAAAAAGAAGCTATACTTTGATTTGGTCGGTACCGTAGGAACCGCCAAAAGGTTGTATCTCCAATACTTTTTAAGGCCCTTAGTGGCCCAAAGAATCGTCTTTTTGCTTCTTTTCTGACAATAAAACAAATATATTTATTATCGAGTGTTCTTCTTTGGACTTTCGACTCTCAGAAATTCTTTACTTGGAGGCTGTATGTCTCTTCGTCAGTACTCAGAGGCCGAAAGAAATAGGATAGTGAAGTCGGTCTTTAGCAAAAATGAACTATAAGGGACGCATCTCTTTTGAAATATTCAAAACTGCTATCCCATGTTAACTCCCTTATTTGAACAATATTAAGAGCCAAAAATAGGCTAATGGTGCCTCTCAGTATATATCCATTTCCTGGATGTACGTGCGTCTGTCTGAATGCCAAAAAGTAGTAAATTTGCCCAAAAGGTGCCTTCGCATACAGCCATATCTCTGAAAAATCGTTAAAAATCATCAAAGATATTTCGAAAGTCTAACAAACTATTTACTACAGGGCAGGTTTAAATAAATGTGACCAAAGTGTGATATTTAAATGTTAAGAATAATAGATACTTTTACAGAATATCATCCAGATTTCTTAATTAGGGTGGCTAAGAACTATTCTAAATGGTTAAGCAGTGCTCAAATTATATTTTAAATTCATGTTCACTACTTTTTAGCTAAAATTGTGTGCACAATCTTGCAAAATGAAAACAAAAAAGCGTTTCACTCATGACAGCATATTTATTGCACAATATGAGAAATTGTAACCCACGAATCACTAAATATACTAACCCAAACTGCCAACGCAACAAGATTTTTTGTTGTAACTTTTTAATGAGATATGATAAAACAACGAAACTTCAGATTTCATTATTCTATATAGTGATCTTATTGTCCACATAAAAAGCACGTAAGAATTGATATGCTTCGCTGAACACATAGTCCTTGGTTCAAAACCCTATATCCGTGCTGCACGTGCAACAGTGCGTGTAATAAACCAGCGCACGTGCATTTTTGGAAAGTCACAAGATAACCCGATAAGATTAGGTAAAAAATCTGTTCGGCGATAGACAAAAATACTGCAATTCAGCATAGTCCCGAAAGGCGCAGGTGATCGGATTGCTACAGGCTGACTGTGGTTACCCGGCTATTGGACTTTGCGTGGTCAACGACAGTATGATTATACCGTAAGTTTCAGCAAACCAGTATGTTCAATAAACCCTTCTCATTAATTAAGTCTGAATGTGTTAGAAGTTCCATTTGGGTTAATAATTCCATTTTCTTTTTGTTATTTTCAAGGTCATTTACTTTTCTTGCTTACGTTTGTTTTGACGTTTCCGGTAATGTTTATGACATGCCGAGAGCCTTCCGAAGTCGTGTAACTACCAAGGTACAGGACAACAGGTTAAGGGACCAAAATCTCAGAGACCGTTTTCCGCTAGCAACAAAAAGGCTGCTGCAACTGCTGGGAACCACGGTCATCGTATAAGTGCACAGACACGTAACATGCTACGTTAACATGGGTTCCGACCTCAACGCCCTTACGTTGGTCCCATTTTACTACGTATGCACACACGAGTGTCTCCAGTGGTGCAACGCCCAAAAGTTGTAATCTGACCACCTGAGCAAATATGGAACATGCTTGACATGCGTTTACGTCAACGCCAAGTCCAACCACAGACCTTGCGTCAAACGGGACAAACATTAATTCAAGAGTGACAGAATATTCCTATAAACGTTTGTCGACGTTAGTTACGTCCGATGTCACAGAGGTGTTATGCCGTGTTCAATGCTACAGGAGGACATACGAGATACTGATCTTGGTTTCATTTTTTAAACACACCCATGCATTCCGTTTGTAGCGTTATTTGCGGTTCGGAATCGATTTAGACCCATTTGTTTTTTTTCCTGGTGATCTCATAATGGTCAGCGGTCCAAATGAAGTCAATATCAACGAATTCACATTTTCAATAATCAAAATATTGTAATTTAAAGTTCGTGTTGCGTTGGCTCTTTGGGTTAGTATAGTAGAGTGCAGAATGTCCACAAGGTTGATGGCTTCCTAAGAAAATTGAGTGGTAGATTTCTGGCTGAATAGACAAAAATGAAAACACATTATGAAAAAAAAAAAATAAAAATGTTTCACTCCTGACATAAAATTCAGAGGATTATTGTATAAAACAGGCTCCACATCCTAAACCAGTGAAGATAATATGACAAGGTAATCTTAAGATGATGATGCACATGTTGTTTTATGAATTACAAGTGCTTATTGTAGTATCCTGTCGCTGTCTTCTATTTACCATAGCTTAGAAACTTGGTACAAGTGTTAAGTGTCACACAAAAAGCGTTTCACTCCTGATATTTTTGACATGTTTTAATGACATATCTTTTTTTATTTATGAAGCGATTTTCTTTAAACTTGGTATATTCTGATTTTTTTCGGGAGAAAAGGCGGAGCCTAGTAAACGGTTATTACATTGAAGATTGAGGAGAAACAGCGTTTTCAATTAGCGGTAAATAGTCGGTGTTATTGCAAATTATTGTAACTGCAGCTTGAATCAAACTGTATTTACGAGGTTTTTTAATAACACGTTTTACAATCGCACAGTCTTTCAATTTCGAAATGTTTTCATGCTCGTGCCGCACGTTTTTCCCTTATGTTAACCAAGGTATCGAGAAGTAAACTCGTCGAATAACCTTTTGGCTTAGCAACACCCTTTCAGGTGAATAAAAACGCAATATACCCAGTATATAGACACAATAACACATCTTTTTAGCTTTGATTGGGTTGAATATGTTTCTCTGTAAAAGCCGTGGCATGTAAAAAGTGAATGGTCACACTTTTTCAAAAACTTGCCCTACAACCGAAATATATTCAGAATTACGAAAACATGAATTTAATGTAAAATTAATATGAAGATGCCAAAAGGTCGTAACTTTTATTATAAACGCCAAAAGGTGATAACTTGCACATTTTCAGATTCCGCGATATAATTCAAAAGGTAATGGAATTCTTATAGCCTATTTAGGATATACGGCCTTTTACGTTTTGTGGGTGTGACTGCTTCCTTCCGGGAGATGCCAAAAGGTCGTAAATCTGATATCTATACAATAATTTTTCTAAAAAACGATAAAAATCAATAATTATATTTCGGAAGCATAGCTAACAATCTAATGCAACCATAAAAAAGGTCCGGAATTACGAAAATAGGAATTTAAGGTTTACAGACCCTGAAAAAATTACAATTTTCTAGCCATAGGAAATGCACCAAATTACACACACTTGTAAATACACTTCACATAATTTGATTCACCATGCCAGATAAAGATTATGCTTCAAGAAGAATATAATTTACAAATATTACTATATTGATATGCAAGGGAGGTAATTTTGAACATTTTTGGTAAATATTTCCTTAAGTACGCATTAATTCAAAATTCTAAACCGTAAAAAAAGCTAATGTTTGTATTTGGAATGAAAATGTAACAAAAGTTTAGGAATTATTTGCACTTTTCAAATTTCGCATCTGGCTCTTCACTGCTTTTGAGGGGCTGGATACCTTAATGATTGTCTGTCTATCTGTTTGTGTCCAGTACACGCCAAAAGGTGGTAACTCTAATAATTTTCAATGATCATAGAGGCCCTAGAAAACGTTAATTTCTCTTTTTCTAAAAAATGATAGAGAATTAAATCCTTAAATTGCATTTAATGTTTTAGACTTAATACTGAAAGAAAAGGTATACTTCGATATAGTCGGTACGTTTGCCTATCCGGAGGAACCGCCCAAATGTCGTAACTTTTTATTGATCACAGGGGCCATAAGAAACACAAATATTTCCTTTCGTAATAATGATAGAGACTTTATTCTTTTTTGAATGGATATCTTGGACTCTGTACTGAAAAAGAAGGTATACTTCGGTTTGGACAGTACGTCTGTCTGTCCTTAGGAACCGCCAAAATGTAGTATCTTCGATACATTTTAAGGCTCTTAGTGGCCTTAAGAACCGTCGTTTTGCCCCTTTTCTGGCGATAAAACAATTATATTTATTATCACGTGTTCTTCTTTGGACTTTCGGCTCTCAAAAATTCTATACTTGGAGGCTGTATGTCTCTTCGTCAGTACGTATAGGCCGAAAGAAATAGGATAGTGAAGTCGGTCTTTAGCAAAAATGAACTATAAGGGACGCAACTCTTTTGGATTATTCAAAACCGCTATCAATGATTAACTCCCTTATTTGAACGATATTCGTAGCCAAATAGAGGCTTAGTAGACATTTACACACCGAGATCGATTACCGATAAAGATGACCGAATACGGATTATTGAAGCGGAAAGCCGAATAAAGAGGGTTCTTACAAATGTAACGGTTTTATTGATGGGTATTAATGCCCTGATTGCAAGTTTAACAATTCAAAAAACCTATTTTAAGTATATCGTCGCTTTTCAACGAAAACCTCGTAACTTCAGCTTGTTTAAGCTGCAGTCACGAGGTTTTCGTCGAAAAGCAGCGATATGATATGACCACCTAACTGGAGAAACATTGAAGCGTATAAGGAAAGAATACAAACTCCAAATATCCAGCATTTCCTGAAGTTGAGTCAATATTGTCTGGCTGCAGCTTTCACATCAGAAAAATCCAACATCCAATGTTACTTTAGAAGGGGTTAACCATATCCCGAAAAAAGACCTAGTTTTGACTTCCCTCAGGCCCGTAGGAAGCAGTTTCATATTGGGGGGGGGGGCTAAAGCCCTTTTCCTGAATATTGGGGGGGGGCTAATTTGGATTTTCGCAAAATTTTCAGAGTAAAATTAAGAAAATTTGGCATTTTTGGCCACCCCCTAGCCCCCCCCCCCCCTGTTCCTACGGGCCTGTCCCTAATGCATAATGCTTCAAGAACATCGAGCCAAAGGAAGAAAATGCTAATGATTAGCATGTTCTCCTTTTGCCCCAATATTATATATTATGTGAATTCAAATCCTTTCTACGTCAACATCCATTTCTCGCCAGACAATAAAAGACCATACTCATTTACTAAGTATAACTTATACTGGTCAAAACGAAATCATATCAATGACAATCAGTAATTTTATGTAATATTGACGAGATGATTTGAGCGTGAGTTCAAAGGTTCAAAATTTGTTTATAAATAATTGGGACCACTTTTCAAGTACCACACGTGCAAATTGAGTCCATATGGTGGCTGTTTGAAATTATTTTTAAGTACTTGTCACTTGAGCGCTGACCAGCATATTGGTCAGTAATAAAACTAAATGCATATATGATTACATGTATTATGAATCGGTTATACACTTTGATATTTTGTTTGTATTCATTTTTTGTTTTGGTTACATCGCAGCTCTAACAGTTTATTTATTAACAGAAAAGATAAAACGAATATGCACTATAGTAAGTAAAATGTTTCAAACCACTCTTGTATTGTTTTGAATATTTCAATCAATTGTGACGCGTCAATGTACTCAAAGAGTGTAGGTGCACGCTGCAAAACGGAAAATCGACATCGAGTTAAAATGGTTTTCTGGGTGCATTCATTTGATTGCCAATATTTTCAAAAGTAATGGACATTTTTCAACCAAGTTTAACTGCTTATATAAAACTGTCCTTTCTATTGCATATCTGAATTTGATGGAGATATATCACTTTATACATGAGCAATTCACTTTGAAATATGGGTTCCGTTTTTATTGGGACACCCTGTAGAGTAAATTAATATCTTTAAATTATTTTCTTCTTGAAGCATCATCTTGAAACCCGGCACGATGAATCAACTTATGTTAAGTGTATTTACAAGTAAGTGCAATTTTGGTGCATTTCGTATGCCTACAAAGTTGTGTTTTTTAATGATGGGCTGTATACCTTAAAGCGTTCAGCGTTCGAATGCGAGAGATACAAGCATTCTGAAGTATTGTAAAATAATATCAAGTACCCTACCGGCTTTATATATGCGTATAGAAAAAGAAGCCCGGAAAACTGTAATATCCAAAAATATTCTAAGTTAAGTATCCGTATCTTCCTAAAAAATCACTAGACCGGAACGAAACTCAAACTTATTATGTAACTCATCAATGAAGGTCTACATAGCCTACCAAAAATCAGCTCAATACCTGCCAGTGTTTAGAAAAAGAAAGTCTGGAAAATGTGATTTCCTAGTAATTTTCTAATTCCAGCATCCGTATCTTCCTCAAAAAACACTGGACCTAAACGAAACTCAGATTTGTCCTGTAACTCATCAATACAGGTCTACATACCAAATATCAGCTCAATGGCTACCAGCGTTTAGAAAAATGTCTGGAAAACTGTGATTTCCAAGTAATTTTTTAAGTCCAGCATCCGTATCTTCCTCAAAAATCGCTAGACTGGAACGAAACTCAAATTATTCTGTAACTCATCATTGCGGGTCTACATACCAAAATTCAGCTCAATACCGGCCAGTGTTTAGGAAAAAATTCCGGAAACTGTGATTTCCCAGTAATTTTCTAAGTCCATTATCCTTATCTTCCTAAAATAAGACTGGACCGGAACGAATCTCACAATTTTTTCGGTGTTAACGCTTCCCAAAAGTCACGTGGGTTACCCACCGTGTGGACTTTAACCATCTTATTAAAATTAATATGAAGATGCCAAAAGGTGGTAACTTTGATTCCCTAAACGACAAAAGGTCGTACCATGCACATTTTCAGATTCCTGGATAAAATTCCAAAAGGAATTGCATTCCTATAGCCTATAGGATATACGGATTTTTACGTTTTGTGGGTATGATTGCTTCCTTACGGGAGATGCCAAAAGATCGTAAATAATAATAGATATTTCGGAAGCATAGCAAACTATCTAATGCAACCTTAATAGGTCTTGAATTATGAAAATAGGAATTTAATGATTGTTTGTCTATCTGTTTGTGTCCAGTAAACGCCAAAAGGTGGTAACTCTTAATAATTTTATAATTTTGACATTTGGAATTTTGACCATTTTCAAACGCAGAGAAAAAATTAAAGCGAGTTAAGCTCTAATTTTTTTCATGCACTTATTGCTCAGTTTATGTGATAAGATTTAGGCATATTGGAATCTACTCTAACTTAGATTTAAATAGGCCCCTAGGCCTACCAAAACAAGGGTACCTACAACCAATCTTGCAGGCCTGTGGCAAACCCAACTTTCTCCTTTTACCAAGTCGCTACAATGAACTATTGATTTGATTCACTTCGTTGACCAATAAGAATCCAATAGACTCCCTCTCACTACCTAAGACTCCATTTGACCCCTTCGATGTCCAATAAGATTCCAAATGACTCCCTTTGACTCCCGTTGTTGCTCCATAACAATGTAAAAGACTCCCTTGACCCCCTTCGTTGACCAATAAGATTCCAATAGACTCCTTAGAACTACCGAAGACTCCCTTTGACCCCCTTTGGTGTCCACTAAGATTCCATATGATCCCATTTGACTGCCGTCGTTGCTCCATAATAATGAAAAAGACTCCCTTTGACTCCCTTCGCTGACCAATAGCCTACTCCCCTACACTCCATTTTTTAATTCATAAAATTCCAAAAGACTCCCTTTGACTCCCTAGGCATAAACTACAATTTTCACTCCCAAAGACTCCCTCGACTCCGTTTGATGTCCAATAAGATTTCAAATTACGTTTTTGATTGGCTGAAGGGATTGTGCCGACCGAATTAATCTGAATAAAACATTCGAATATTCTCGGATCTTATCGTTACTCAAGATCAAAAACAATCGCGACCCTCAAGATAGACTGGTACCCATTCGTTTAAATAACTGAATCTAAACTAAATCCGTAGTAGATTTCAGGTACGGGAACCAGACTACCCTCGAGACTGTTTGCAACCTTTTGCCGTTTGGAACGAGTTTGCAACATGATCTCGAGCGTAATACAGTGACCGCCATATTGAACGTGAAAGTAGACGCGCGTAAATGACGTCATCAAAACAAACCAATCCTTTAGCTAACGCTATGATTCAAGTGAAATATACTGTCAAAAATCGGTAACTCTATTATTTTACTGCCACTGCCCCAAACTTTTTCTTTTCTGGATAACGGTACACAGGATTAGAAGCTATGTAATGCATGTAGTTGTAACCCCCATCATGACCCAGACAGCCCTCATGGTATGTTATGATAATGACCACAACGTCTGATAAGCCGTAACAAGACACCATAAGATTTGTATGCGTTCTGATTTCCTGAATTCCACAGCTTTATTGAGTTTTTTTTTACTTTTTTTCCATGTTCATGAACTATATAATACTAGAACATCAGAAGACATGTGTCACCCAGAAACCTAACTTCATTCATTTATTGAAAGTGGGGATCCACCTACATCATCTATGTACAGATAACTGATTCTGAGTGGCTTTAAGCATTAATTAACCCTTTCCAAAACCAAATATTTCAGAGCTGATACAGATGATAAAATATTTTCAAAAGCAGAAAATGTGTATGGTTTATTACAGAAAATATTGATGGAAAAAGAGAATATGCTGATCATCAATGTTTTCCTAAGCTTTTCATATTGAGGGATGTCAGAACCAGCTAGGTCTGAATTGGGAAAGGGTTAAGACCACGACAACCGCTTTCGCAATTGCACTGCATTTTCTCTTTTTGCCTCAATATTGCCTGTGCCACAGGCGTCCGTAATTTGATCCTTGGCACCATCTAGACTATTCTTTATCACAAGGCATTTTTCTACGTTCAATCTGATCGTCACCCCTCTATTACAAAATACGGTGAAACTTTTTCAAATTTACAGATAATCTGTCCAATCTTTCGTTAGCTAAAAGCCAACATACTTTTCTTCAAACAAAATGCATTTGTTTCGGGGTGGGTAACGAAGTCTGACTGCTACAATGGCTCAAATTTGAAATTTCCATCGAGGATTTGTTTCATTTACACTCTCAAGTTCAGTCGATTTAAGATATGAGCACGCTTGAGATCGAACAGAGCGCCCTTTAAACTGCATGAACACCAAAAGCAAGCCTGTGGCCTGTGCTATGAGTATGACATGATTTCCTTTAAAATTGGGATAGTCTTACCTTTTGGCTTTTTGGGAAGGCTTAACATGGAGTAATATTTACTTTTCGAAATGAATCTGATATACAGGCCTTGGTTTTTTGGAAACTGGGTTAGAATTTGATAATTTTCAATTCTCTAGATAGATCTACAATATAATTGGAGTCCAATGGACATAATCATGGAGTAAGAAGTTGAAGTCTTACCTTTTCCCCCTAATATTTCTAAAGTTAGAGTAACAAGAACTAGATAGAAGTCTTTACTCTTCAGAAAAAAATAAAACATAACAGCAATAATGCATGCCAAATTTTCTAGAATTTTTGTGGAATCAAAAGATACCATGACGTTTTCCTTTTTTTCATTTCTAAAGTTATTTGACTGACATAATCAGCAAGAGTTTGGTTCCATGCCCGCAGAAGGCGATATCAGCAGGATGCATATAATTCTCAGGCCCGTAGGAAACAATTTCATAGTGGGGGGGGGGGGGGGGCTAAAGCTCCAGTGTCTGAATATTGGGGGGCTAATTTGGATTTTCCCAAAAAAGGAAAATTCGGCATTTTTGGCCAACTTTGGGGAGGCTTAGCCCACATAGCCTCCCCCTGTTCCTACGGGCCTGATTCTGATCTTTCAGCTGAACTGTTTCCCAAACATAACACGGGTTTTAGCGTCCATAGTAGAAGCAGTTTGAGAAAACAATAAGAGCAAAGAACAACTTGTTGATGATCAGCAATTTCTCCTTTTATCTCAATATTTCCTGTGATATAGTGTGTCCAAATTGTATTCCCATTAATTGATATCAATTTTGTCATCCGTTTTATCTTTTCAAATTGGAACAGGAGAAAATTTGAACATTTGGGAAAGTTTCACAATGTGTAACATTTCTTCAATTAACACTCTGCAAAAGTCCATCTGAGTTTGCTTCAAATAAGCAGTGACTTAAAAATATGCTATTTTTCTCTGAATGTTTACAAATCAAAATTTTTAATTCTGGTATACAAATGATATGACATTACTGTTGAAATTAATATTCAACAATGTTGAAAGATCAGGATGCAAGTATGAAAGGCATATGTTCCATTTATTTAAAAATTTAAAAAAGTTGTTTAAAAGGAGAAAAACTTTTAAGTTTAAATTTGAATTAGAGCTACTACATCTGTCTAGCCCAGCCAACACAATGTTTATTTATATTGGGTGATAAATGGACATCAAGCTGAGACTGACCGGCGACTCTGTGATGCTACTGACTGATAAGCATTCCTGACTGGATTGGTTATGTAAACCGCTAACGGTATAGAATTCATCAGAATTGAGTACCTTTAGTCAGTAAAATGTAGGGGTGTGTGTGTGTGTGTTTAGGTTATTTATCCTCGGTTGCCGGTTGCCCATATGACCGAGTAGTAGACTGGGCGTGCCCAGGAAGGAACTCCCTTCTTTTGACCTGTTTCCAGCTTTGAATGGTGGAGGAACAAATAGAAAAAGTGCAAAGGAGGGCTGCCAGGTACGTCATGGGAAAATACAGAAATCGCTCTGGACAACGTCGGCAACATGATCAACGAGCTAAACTGGCAAGACCTACAAGAGAGAAGAAAACATGCTAGGCTCTGTATGCTTTACAAAATAAATAACAACAAAGTAGAAATCAATCCAGAAAAATGTCTTTCAAGACCGACGAGAAAAAACAGAAATAAACATAAAAACTGCTTCTCCATCCCAAATGCAAACAAAGATGCAAGGAAATGGTCATTTTTTAACAGAACTGTTTAAGACTGGAATAACCTCCCTCCTGAGTTGGCCGAAGCCGAGACATTCGAGATATTCAAATCTCGAATCTGTGCTCAGGACAAAGAATAATCAAAGAATGGAGGGGGTGGGTAGGGTGGGGTTAGGGGGTGGACAACAACAACAAAAAAAAAGCCAAAAAACACACAAAATAAATCTTAATATATCCGCTCGTCAAAAAACGCGCGCGCAAAAAACCTGGCAGAATCTTCAGCAAGATGAAGGAGGCCAGTTAACGGAAGAAGAAGAAGAAGAAGAAGAAGAAGAAGAAGAAGAAGAAGAAGAAGAAGAAGAAGAAGAAGAAGAAGAAGAAGAAGAAGAAGAAGAAGAAGAAGAAGAAGAAGAAGAAGAAGAAGAAGAAGAAGAAGAAGAAGAAGAAGAAGAAGAAGAAGAAGAAGAAGAAGAAGAAGAAGAAGAAGAAGAAGAAGAAGAAGAAGAAGAAGAAGAAGAAGGAAGACCCCAAGTGAGCACCTGGGTAGAACCACCGACGTTCCGCAAGCCAGCTGGATAGCTTCCTCACATGAAAGTTCATACGTCCCTGGCGGGATCCGAATCCACAGAGGTGAGGGAAATCAACTGCCTCGCTTGGTAGCCTTTAAATAGTTGTTTGGTCTTCTTCCGTTGTTATAGACCAAACTACCGTTGTTATGCTTGCGGAGTGATATGGGCAGGATTTGCTCATAGCGGCCACTGTAATACGTTCGAGCCGATCTTGAGTAACGACAAGATCCGAGAATATTCGAATGCTGAATAAAATTTAAAGTAGTAGTAGTAGTAGTAGTATTTATTCAGATTAAATATCACCATTTACAAATATATATATATTACCATATTAACAATATGTATAGCTTGATTAAATGCACATAAAAATGCAAGCCAAAATTTAAATCTTCTAGTCTACAATCTATCTCGAAATCCAGACTATTACAACAACAACTTTAATTTACTTAACAACAACAACTGTCGGAAAGAAAAGCGGGATTTTCGGCCGAGAACTATTGATTTAGCTGGATTAACGCATAGAGGATAATCTGTCAACATATTTTTTCGCTTCTGTGATGTGTCTTTTGGTTGCTTTGACAAGACGTGAAAATAAGCAGTCTCTGTTCAAATGATCCGAATATGTGGCAGTGTAAATTCGTCGACAGGCTTTTTTTTTCCACTTAGACAGCACTGCCAGGATGCTTGGAAAGGTATTTACGCTTCTCACATCTGTTTATTTTAGTCTCATTGAGTAAATTCTGTCCTAGATTTTGAGACACAACATAGCCAGGATTTCACAGCTAGGAATGTAATAACATTAAGTGTCTTGCCCAAAGACACGCCTCACCCCGGTGGGGTTTGAACCTGGAACCTCTGCGTTTCAAGTCGAGTGCGCTAACCGCTGCGCTACCAAGGCTGTGATCTAAAATTAAATCGTGTTTGGAATTCATTTTGTAAATATTGGATTGGAACTGGATTATTTACCAATAGAATCAGTCGGCATGACGTCATAGCCTCACTTTCATTTTTTCATCGAGGGTACTTCCTCGGTCTTTATCGTTACGGGATACCAACTTTGAGGCAGATTATTTAAAAAATCCACCGTTAAAATTCACAAACAAAACTCTTTCTTTAAAGAATGTGATTTAAACTTTCTATCTACCAACGCATTTTTAATAATCAGGCGTAGTCGTCGAGATATTAATGCTGAAAGTTGGTAATGCAGGGGTTGAAAAATCCACTCGCCCGCTCGCATTGGCGAGTAGAAAACGCCGTAGGACGAGTAGATTTTGGGAAGAACTAGTCCGACGGGGCGAGTGCAAATTTAGGACTTGAATCACGCTGATTGAGGGGAAAAAATAAAGGATAGAAAAGAAAGTATTTATTTTAAACTTCATATCGGAAACAATAATGTTCGCTGTAAATACGACCTTTCCCTGTTTATGTCGATCAATCCCGAAAGTGAAACTAAACTAGGAAACTAGAGTAAATCTGTGTTACTCATATTCGATGATTTGAGCGAGATCAAAGAGGCCGCAAACTTGATGACGTAGTCATTCCAGTTCCAATATAATCACGTGATTTTTCCGCACCCAAATAAGGTTACGTTTTACTATGATTTGTTTACAAAAGTCCCGCGTGCCAGAAAAGTGCAGGAAAATTGGATGACGCAATGAAAACAAAACGCTATCTATGTAGTAAATACACTGACGTTAGATGGTTTTAACACAGACGCGTTGTCTCTTTCTGTTATGCCGCCTCGCGATTACACAAAGAAATTCTTTCACATTTACCGGGTAGTTGTACATATTAAAATGGTGTGCTTACTCGACCATTTCGACAGCTAATCTATCTTTCGAATTAAATAAAAAGTAAGTGTTTACAGTAATGTTAATCGGCGATTGATTTATGGTAAAAGATGGAGTCAAGTCTGAGCCACATCTTTTTTAATAAAATTGTTGCCTTATTCGCCTAGATGACTTTTGAAGTGGCGATCGCCAGCGCGAGCCCTGTCTGTCATTTATACCGAAGAAACTTTACTTGTAGAGTCAAAGAGTTATGTTATTTGCATAATAATGTATCCATAAGAGCCAACAGTCTAAAATTCTCTTCGTCTTTAAGGGCTAGTTGAGTTGCCCTAAGGGCGAGTAGAAATTCTGAGCTACTAGTCCTACAGGACTAGTAGGTTTGAAGAAATTTTTCAACCCCTGGTAATGCTTCAACGAAAAAGACCGAAGGTTTCACCTTCACCGAATGAGTGCAGGTGCGTTGACGACGTTTTTGATTGGCTGAAAGGATTGTGCCGACCAATTCAATAAGGTTTGATTCTTGATTTTATTAAAGATATTTTCAGCCCTGCTGCAGCGATGATCGCCATGAAAAATGTTGAAATCGATGTAAAAAATAGTTTTATGTGACGGGCAACATTGACCTCGTGTTCTCTCGCTACTTACGAAGGGAAAATATTATTTTAATCAAATTGGCTTAAAACAATGAAACATCAAAAAAGATTCTTGCGGCCTGGCTCGAAATTTTCAAATATGCATAATTTGAAACAATGGGCTGCGTAATAAATGCACACAATATGTCGAAAGGCTGTTGGGATTGAAGATTATGGAGGATGGGCTAGTCTTTTAGGAATGCGTGACGTCACATGAATATAAATAATGTGATGGCTCCATCCACAAAACGTGAAAATGTAAATAAATTAGGTGAAACTGTTAATCTTATTCTAGTTCTTTTATATCTTAGAAATAATGGATTGTTTTTTAGCTCGACTTTTCGAAGAAAATGAGAGCTTATACTGTCACCCGGGCGTTGGCGTCGGCGTTGGCATTGCAACCAAGGCAGGGCTTTTTTTCCAGAAATTGTGAAGAGGCCCTAGCCTGTCGTTTTGTGAAATGTCGCGCGAAATTTGGCCAAATTGTGAAAAATATACTTAAAATAGGTTTATCTATCTAAAACAACAAAATTACAAATTTCATGGTTTTCAATAAGATTTGAAGTAGGAGGCTCAAAAGAAATTGTATTTTGCAGGGGGTCTGGGAGTCCTCCTCCAGCAGGGGTCATGGGGCAGCACCCCCGTTGCCCGGGGGCCCAAAGGCCCAGAGCCGAAAATAAAATTTTATGCACTGTGATATTCCTTAGATGAGCTCTTGGAGAAACAATTTTGAGTGTTCCAAAAATTGACAAATTTCTGTTTGAATAAGGATGGATGGCTAAACTCAGAATTTTTAAAAAAAAATCATGTTGAAAATAGCAAATTATTCAAGGGTTCAACATTAGCAGTGCCCGACAGACATTACCTACCTGCTGCTTGGTCAGGGATAGTTAGATCACCTTGATGCAGACTCATTTGGAAACTCCCAATGAAAGCACAGGATATATGACACAACAAAAGCATGGACCCTTTGAAATTTTCATTAAGTTGTGAGTCAAAATTGCTTTTCTGGAAAAAGTATCAGTTTTTGTCTTTGGATGTATCTTGACTTGTTATCAAAGGTTCTTAAAAATCCACAAAAAATACACTAACCATAGATTTACTAGTTTTCATTTGAAAGAAATCATATTTCAAGCAGAAAAATATTATGAAAACACAAGCGAGATATGTATTTACTGTCATTATTAATCAACTATATGTACTACTTATCAGCGCTTCTTCCCTAAAAAAAACAAATCGTCGTTTCTGTGAACTGTCAAAAAATCCTCTAATCAGTCATGCTCTACATGAATCTTCAAAGAAAGAAAACAATGATAGGCAGCGTTGGCATTACCAGCGATACAAAAGTAGGCTAGCTACGGGATACGCCGATGTAAGCATTTTCACAACTTCATAACTTGTTTCATATATCTTTTCTGTTGTGTGGTTTGATCACTCTCTTGCACACGGTTCATTCATTACATTCACCTCTGTAGTTGCCTCAGAGAGTATTGCGTCATCATCTGCTAGATTACGTCACTTTCTATCACATCAAAATGGCAATAACAAATAATTTTTCTTTTCCAAAGTCCAAAATATGTCATACTTCACGTTGCTTAAAATTTAATATCATTTTCCAACGAAAATAATTTAATTTTTTAGATTGATGTCATTCATTAAATTTTTCTGTACGTTTCATTCTGATAGGGAACGATTTTATCCAGCTAACCGTGACGAATTTCGGACAAACAATTCGTAAGTGTTGTTATAAAATCTCACAACTACGACTTGATTCAAGCCGTAGATACGATATTATATAACAACACCGACGATCTATCAAAACAAAACGTATACCTAGTCTATTTTTAGCACAAAATTCCTACCATTGGTAAGGAGGTTTGAGAAAATAGTTCCATTGTATATGGGTTATTTCATCAGTTATAGTGCCTTTCAAATGCAACCAGAATCATCATTTCTTTGTCTCCTTTATTATGTTACACATGAAACAGTTAAACAGCAATAATACACGTTTTTCTTGGTTTGACAAGATTCTTGTCATTCATACGCCCAGGCCGTTGCAGAGATGTATGTGAGAGTAACGAACGACAACTCTGCTCGGAGATAGTGGTTTGATTTTAACGAAGATTAAAATCCGCGAAAACTAATAACTTTACGTATGTTTTTTTTGTCAGGCGAGTACAGCCAGAATTATGTTCCTTGAAAAAGCGCGATTAAAACAGTTCGATTATTATACTTTTAAAACTTGCGTTGTAAGTTGCAACCGATTAAATAATACTCATTACTAAACAATATTTGTGATAGTAAATGCCGAAACATATTTTATTTACAAAAAAATAGTGTTTCAATATGTTCGATTTTAATTAGCGAGAGGTACAATCGATCGCACCGTCTATCGTGATCTCTCGCTTTTGTCGAGATTTGACAATTTCTACTTTCACTTTGCAGCCGATGCTGTATTTATAACACGCTAAATAGAGAACTTTTGGATCTGTAGTTTAACCTTTTGATGTGTAAACCATACGAAAATGTGAAAAATGGCTCAGATATTTTACTCATGAATGAATAATTTCGTTATTAGATTTAATGAAAACCCTGTGATTGGGAATTTTATTACCAATTTTGTGAAATTTTCTTGCCACAGTTGTGAAAAAATTAGGCTTTTCGCGATTGTGAAGTCACCGAAGATCGGCCTCTACTAAAGAAGGAGAAAAAGCCCTGCAAGGTTAAAGTTTTTTCAAACATCAATAACTTCCATACTATCAAAGGGATTCAACCCAAACTTGGTATACTTATTAAAGACTTAGACACATTCTTTAACCTTATTTTAGTCATGTGGTCTGGGGAAACTTTTGAGATGAGTTATGAACACACACAGTTTTCCCTTTTAATCTTTAGTTAACTAGTCAATTAAACAGTGGAGTGACACCTTTAGATCAGGCATTTTGAGAGGACCTCCTTCGAAAGTCCGCTCTCTGTAGTCCGTCTCCAAATCGGCAAAAATCGGACATGTCTATAAGGACTAACAAAAGAGGTATAATTCAGCGAAATTTACCAAAATTCGATTTGTATACTAGAAATGGTATATATATTTAATGTACTTTTAACTTCAAACAGATAAGAACCACACAGCGGATGGTAGATGAAGAACGGAATCTGGCGGGGCCAGATGTGTATGATCGTTTTGTAACATCAGAGTTCGCTGTGCAAACCAGGGCTAAATTCCAGGATGCTCCAAATACCTATATGTATGACATGGCCCAAGTGCTATTGGTTTTATTAAGCAGGTACAACGCACCGAGGCCGTCGGTGTTATCCAACATGAGGGTGAGTAAATGTTTATCGTATATCGGTTTGTCCGTCTAACTAGGGGTGCGTCTGTCTTTCGGTAATTGAATCCAAATTGTTTCAGATTTCCCAGGTGGGGAATCACATGGCACATGAGGGTGAGTTAAGGTTGATTGTATATCTGTCTGTCTGTCTAACTAGGGATGTGTATGTCTTTCGGTAAATGATTCCAGAATGTGTAAGATTTCCCAGTCGGGGAATCACGTGGCACAATTTGAAAGAACTATCAATCGTGGATAATTATAAGGTTGGATCCATAGAAGGTGTAGAAGTGAAATGAAATAGCTGCAGGAGGTTTAGATCAGTATTAATGACATATTATTTGTGAACAATACATGTATGTCAAAAGCTCAAGTAAAACATTTCAGTTTGGGAAAAGTTATTACATTTTTTTCCCGCCCGGTCCCCTTTAAAATTTTCCACATACGAGGTTTTGCATTTACAATGACGATATGCTATTGTACTTATTAGTTGTTCATTATGTTCTTTTTTCTACTGCCTAATTCTTGTAGGTAAGTTTCCTTATCTTTTCTATTGTTACCACCAGAAGTAAACCGTTGTATAACAGTTTGATGGAACAAGGTATAGATGAATGCTGTGACATCATTGACATGTTACATTACATCTGGGACATGTTTTATCAATGATCGTACCACGACATTTTTGTGAAAATGGTAAAACTTACAATATGATTGCAGGAGAAATCAAATTGGGCCAATCAGGTTTGTTTACACTAAAAACTGAAAGCTAAAGTATAGCTCACAAAAAATGATCGGGCAATACAGTCCATGTTAATCAAAATGAATGCCCTGCCAGGTCAGTTATTGTGAGCTATAATGCGCTAGTAATTTTTATTACCTTCCTTCCAGGCTCAGGGTATAGTGGGGAATTTGTCTTTTGGTCTAAGATTTATGAGTTACATTATAAAGTGCTCATAATGGTTGAGTTTCAGCTTTTGCAAACTTCACGGATCCAAACTATGAACTTCTTGCTTGTTTTCTTTTTCTTTATTATTAGCTCACCTTAGAACGAAGTGCTGGGGGTGAGCTATTGTGATCCCTCACCGTCCTGGCGTCCGTCTGTCCATCCATCTGTCCGTCCGTCTGTTTGTCCAAACTGAATAAAAATATTCTCCCAAACTATAAGGCCTAGAGTCTTGAAATTTTGTGTGTAGATTCACCTCACGGTCATCTAACAAAATTCTTCAAATTATTGTGATACAAGAAAAATTGGCCCTATGTTGTGGGTATCAAAATTTCTTATTTAGACAAAGAGGGAAATCTTGTACAATCTTTCTCTTGAACTGTTTGGCATAGAACTTTGAAATTTTGCGTGTAGAATCATCTCAAGGCCCTCAAACAAAATACTCAAAATTATAGTGATACAATGAAATTTAGCCCTATGTTGTGGGTATCAAATTTCATATAGAGACAAAGAAAGAAATCTTGTACAATCTTCTTATGAGCCATTTGGCCTAGAAATTTAAAATTTTGTGTATAGAATCGCATTAAGGCTCTCTAACTAAATGCTTCAAATTATTGTGATACAAAGAAAATTGGCCCTATGTTGTGGTTATCCAATTTCATATAGAGACAAAGAAGAAAATCTTGTTCATTCTTTTTCACCTGAACCATTCCAAAATACCTCAAATTATTGTGATACAAAGAAAATTAGCCCTATGTTGTGGGTATCGAATTGCATATTAAAACAAAGAAGGAAATCTTGTACAATATTTTACTTCTGAACCATTTTGCCTAAAGATAAGCAATTTTGTGTGTAGAATCATCTCAAGGCCCTCTTCCAAAATACCTCAAATTATTGTGATACAAAAAATATTGGCCCTTTGCTGTGGGTATCGAATTTCATATACAAACAAAGAAGGAAATCTATTGCATTCTTTTTCTCCAGAACCATTTGGCATAGAGCCTTGGAATTTTGTGAGTATATTCATCTCAAGGCCCTCTACAAAATTACTTCAAATTATTGCGATACAAGGAAAATTGGACCTATGTTGTGTGTATCGAATTTCACATTGAAGAAATCTTGCACAATTTTTTTTATCCTTAACTGTCTGGCCGAAGGCTTTCACATTTTGTATTCAGAATTGTCTCTTATTGATACAATCTTCTCCAATTGTACTTTTCAGAGATCCTTATTGTAAATTTTGCATTTACTATGGTAGTATATTTCTCCACTACCAGCATTGTTTAACTTGTTTTTTTTTAGCTCCACTGGCCGTCAGGCCAGCGGGCTATTGTCATGGCGGTGTGTCCGTCGTGCGTCCGTCCGTCCGTCCGTCCGTCCGTAAACTTTTTCTTTAAAAATCTTCTCCGCAGAAACTACTGGATGGATTTCAAACAAACTTCACAGGAATGATCATTGGGTGACCCTCTCTCAGATTTTTTCAAAGAATTTGGATTGAATCATAATAACCTGAGTTATCTGCCCTTGAATGTCAAAAATAGCTCGTTTTGACATTATTTGTACTCTAAAATCTTCAAATGTTGACCAATCAAGACAAAACTTTTACAGAATGATGGTTGCTATAATATCTTGTCTGGGTCTAATTTTCAGCTTGATCTGAATTTTACATCATGAGTTATGTGCCCTTGAAATTGACAAAATTGCCATTTTCGACCCCATTTTGAATTTGTTTTCACTCTAGCTACTACAAATATTGACCAATCAAGACAAACTTACAACAGGATGTTGGTGACTATAAGATCTTGCCTTGGTATAATTTTCAGCTTGGTCTGAATTTTACATCATGAGTTATGTGCCCTTGAAATTGACAAAATAGCCATTTTCGGCCCCATTTTGACTTTGTTTTCACTCTAGCAACTACAAATATTGACTAATCAAGACAAAACTTGTACAGAATGTTGGTGAGCATAAGATCTTGCCTTTGCGTAATTTTCAGCTTGATCTGAATTTCACATCATGAGTTATGTGCCCTTGAAATTGACAAAATTGCCATTTTCGGCCCCATTTTGACTTTGTTTTCACTCTAGCAACTGCAAATATTGACTAATCAAGACAAAACTTGTACAGAATGTTGGTCATCATGAGTACTTGCCTTGGCGTAATTTTCAGCTTGGTCTGAATTTTATATCATGAGTTATGTGCCCTTAAAATTGACAAAATTGCCATTTTCGGCTCTATTTTGACTTTGTTTTCACTCTAGCAACTACAAATATTGATCAATCAAGACAAAACTAGGACAGAGTATTTGAGTCTATAAGATCTTGCCTTGGTTTAATTTTTAGCTTGATCTGAATTTTATAACATGAGTTATGTGCCCTTGAAATTGACAAAACTGCCATTTTCGGCGTTAAATTCTCTTTGACAACCATTAGTATTATCTGATCAATACAGAACTTTCACAGAACCTTACTGACCATACGATCCTATTTGCTGGTAATTTTCAGCTTGGTCATGCAGTTGCTTGTTTGTGCAGCCTGAACCTTTGAAATTGCATTCAACAAGACAAACAGTCAGGCCTGTGGAGCGCTTCCAGACCGCCAGGGCTGTCTAGTTTTTTTTTGTAATGAAAGTTTTCAAGAAGTTGTGGGTGTGAGATGCGTCAAAAATTATCGTCTTAATCTCTAAGGTGATCCTTGGCCCTCTTGTTTTTTCTATGATTTTGAAAATGCCGTTTTCTAACATCCATAGAGGTTTTCCACAAATGACATATTACCAATTTGGATGCTACATTGATCACAGCCTGTTATACTGAAATAAAATTTGGTTAGGCCCTAAGGGTCAGGGTATATATATAGATAAAAGAAATAGTGATATTAAATAAAGAAAAAATGCAGGTTTAATCATAGAATATATTGAAATAAAAGTGGTACATGCTGATTAACCAATTACTGCACAATGACACCTTTTGAATCCCTCATAAGAAAAGGCTTGGGAAAACATTGTCACAAATGAAGAAATTGATTGTGAGAAGCAATTTCTTCAATTTCCACAATGTTTTCTCACCCAAAATGAAAGAATTTTTGAATTTCATCAACTTGAATTTGTTGTCTGCAACTTCTTTGAATTTAGCCAATTCCAATATTTTGTCATCTGGTAAGAGGTTAAACGGATTTTCTCCTTGGCATCAATAGGTAAATAAGCCTTTCACTTTTGGGATGTATAAACCAGGTCTAGTTTGATAAAGGCTTAATCATTCAATTGATCAAAAATATATTCCAGACAAAGTGTGTATGGGGACACAGTCAGTGGGTGAAATCTACAGAAAATAAAATATGTCAGTGTATGAAGTAGAGGGACAAAAAAGTAAGTTATGGTAATACCTTCAAAGATTCATATTATGGTTTGGGCCTGGTTGTCTGTCCGTTCTTAAAAACTGAAACTGAAAATTAAACCCCTAATTTCATGCAAAGCATACCCACAGGTTTTGTACATTAGTACATTTTGCTAAAATAGATATTTAAAAGTATGCATAGTGTTTGCTATATTACTGTGCACAGCTGAACAGAATGTTGGAATGTAGTGAGTCCTGTGGTAGTTTTTTCCATAGTTTTTGGCCTGCTGCTTATGAAGCCCTGTCACAGAATGTTTTTAATTTGTGGAATGACGTATGGCCCATTGATGTTTAGATCACCTGAGCATGAAATGCTCAAGGTGAGCTATTGTGGTCAATTTTATACGCCGCCGGAGGCGGACGTATATTGGCGTCATCTTCTCCGTCTGTCCGTCCATCCATCCGTCCGTCCGTCCGTCCATCTGTCCGTACATCCGTCCACTTTTCTTGTCAACGCAACTCCTCCTAAGTTTCTGGCTGGATCTTCTTGAAACTTGGTCAATTTTATCACCTCAATTGGTAGATGTGCATGAAGGAAGGATTTTATGGTTTGTCGATTTTTGCCAGAGTTATGCCCCTTAAAAACTTAGTCTCTGGGGCTTATTGAAATTGCAGGCTTGTCAACGCAACTCCTCCTAAGTTTCTGGCTGGATCTTAATGACACTTGGTCAATGTTATCACCTCAATTGGTAGATGTGCATGAAGGAAGGATTTTATGGTTCGTCGATTTTTGCCTGAGTTATGCCCCTTAAATACTTAGTCTCTGGGGCTTATTGCAATTGCAGCCTTGTCAACGCAACTCCTCCTAAGTTTCTGGCTGGATCTTCTTGAAACTTGGTCAATGTTATCACCTCAATTGGTAGATGTGCATGAAGGAAGGATTTTATGGTTAATCGTCGATTTTTGCCTGAGTTATGCCCCTTAAAAACTTAGTCTCTGGGGCTTATTGAAATTGCAGGCTTGTCAACATCCTCCTATGTTTCTGGCTGGATCTTAATGAAATTTGGTCAATGTTATAACCTCAATTGGTAGATGTGCATGAAGGAAGGATTTTATAGTTCATTGATTTTTGCCAGAGTTATGCCCCCTTCAATCTTAGTCTCTGGGGCTTATTGAAATTGCGGCCTTGTCAACGCAACTCCTTCCAGGTTTTTCACTGGATATTTATAAAAACCTTTTTGTGAACACAATTTTTTACAGGTTTTTCAGTGAATATTTATAAATCCTTGTCAATGTCATTTTTTTGTCTCAAGTTTTATAAGTGGCGGCGTATATTGTGACCATGGCACTCTTGTTGTCCATCGTTCGTCCATCCATCTGTCCGTCCGTGGACATAATTTTTTGTCCTCTTCTACTCCAAAAGTTTTTGACCAATTTTACTGAAATTTTATCAGGTTGTTTCCTATCATATGAAGTTGTGCACCTGCAATTTTCATTTTGATCCAGTCATTAGTTTCAGAGTTATGCTACTTTGAACTTTTGAATGGGGGGAGAAGTCAAAATCTAAAATTGCAAAACTCATTAACTATAAGTGAGTGCGCCCAATATGACCATAGTAGTCGACGGGCCTTAAAACTCCATTCATTCATTCATTCATTCATTAACTATAAGGAGAGTTAACAAATTTGGTAAGTAACATCATCTTGTTTAAAATCCGTTTCCGTGCTCTAAATCGATAACCTGTTGACCTAGGACCATGAAACTTCACACAATTGTTGCCCTCGACGCAAGGAGGTGCCCTGTTCAGTGCTGGAATTTCCACTAGCATACTAGCAATTTGCTAGTTAATATTAAGAATTGCTAGTGATTCTATCTGACACTAGATTTTTTTTGGCTAGCGGAAAAATAATCCCCACCCACAAGTTTAATCAATGCAGCCAACTTCCAAATATTTACTTACTGTACCAGCTTTCATGCATTTCCTTTGAAAGAACAACTATATGCACCATATTTAACTTTAATTTCTGAAATAAAAACAAAATTGCGAGTTAATTTGCCTTTTTGCTAGTGATTTCAAAAGTCAATAGCAAAATATTGCTAGTCATTTTTTATAAGGTTAATTCTAGCCCTGCTGTTGTTTTTGGGTCATGAATGTCAAAGGCTAAGGTCACAATCAGACTTTGTTGAAAATCTGTTTCCGTGCTCTAATTCAAGAACAAATTGACCTAGGACCATGAAACTTTACACAGGTGTTGCCCTCGGTGCAAGGAGGTGCCCTGTTGTTTTTGGGTCATGAATGTCATAGGTTAAGGTCACAATTACACTTTGTTGAAAATCTGTTTCTGTTCTTCAAGTCAAGAACCTTTGACCTATACCACTGGTTCAGTGACAACCCGCTAGTGGGGGGTATTTGTCCGCTTTGTGAAAGTTCTAGTTGTTATTACCCTTGCATTTTTGTCCGGAACATAAGTGCTAGCAACTTTAAACTTGGTACACTTTATTGCCCTTTGTTGTAGTAAAAGCTTGTGCGCGGGTATCAAGTCACATTTTGTGACAGTTATAGTTTGACAACTATTCTTACCTTTTCCAGTCCCTGTTGCAAATAATGCAAAAGAGACAGACGAAATCAACAAAAAAATGGTGAAGTAATGTCATAAGTGTTTAAAACATACTACTAGTATTTGATTGGTTGCTACTCCATAACATCCAGCAGGACAAACAGGCTGGTATGAAGCAATTGTATATTGGGTGTGTATGTGTGTGTGTGTGTGTGGGGGGGGGGGGTTCAAGCCCCTGTCAAGGCCAGTGTCTGAATATTGGAGGGGATAAATTTGATTTTCCCTACATTTTCAGTATAAAATAAGGAAAAATCTAGGGGCCTGTCAAGTGTTATGGGAGCGTATTACGATATTAATAATTGGGACTAGATGGCACCAATGGTGAATACAAATGTAGATGAGATAAACCTTGGCTAGAAAAGATGGTCAAAACCAGGCATGAACCAGGAGTGAAACCTCAGATTTTGTAACAATGTATCTTAAATTGAATGTATTTATTTCCAGATGGCAGTCATTTGTCTCTCACCAATTGGTGTGCAGCATCTATGTGAGAAAGTAGCTGGAGGCTTGTATTGGATATTGTGGTGGTAATGGTAAGAGAAATACCAAGAATCCATGGCAAGGTGCTCCGGCCTCCACAATATGACCATAGCAGCTGAAATCTAAATCTGTTTCTATGTTATGTATGGTTGCTTTTGAACTAAAATCTTGTATCTACAGCTTGTTTTCAACAAAAGGATCGTTTCCACAGCTTTAAACAAGCTGTAGATACGAGGTTTTTGTTTAAAAGCAACAATATATGCGATTCTTGATAATTTTGGTAAAAATTTGTTTACAGGTATTTAAATGTAAAGATTAAAGAAGGATTTGTGCATGATATTACATGTCCGGGGTATGAATGCAGTAAACTTGTTCCTGTAGAAGTGTTTGAGACTGTTGTGTCTCGAGATATGGCACATAGATATCTCCAGTTTGATATCAAGGTTAGTCTTGTCACGTTTCAAACATTATATAATTAAGGTAGTCCACCCTTAATCAGATTCACACATCAGCATTTTTTGTGCGGCATCGTTTACATTCATTAACAATCAGAAAATTTTGGGGTAACATCGTAAAATTTGGCACCGGAGCATTCCACTGCGGAATGTTTAGGATGTCACAGGAATAGTTCCAACGTCATGTGAATCCTATTAGGGATGGACTACATTAAGACCATGTTTCTGTCTTCATGATAAGCCAGTCCCAAAATAACAATGGTGCAGAGTAAATTCAAAGCCATTGTAGATGACAATATGAATGTTAAGGTAGTCCACCCCTTTTGATATTCAGGTGATTTTGGAATTATTTGGACGATGCTGCAAACATTTGGCGGTGGGACGTTCCACTATCGAATGTTTACTACATCACCTGAATAGGTTCCATTATGTTACATATGTTTAGCGACTTAAAAAAACACTTCCGAAGACAAATGAATAACATTAGGGATGGACTACCTTTAGACAGGATTTAGGCAGAATATATAAGAGAGAACATTGAGACAATATGAGAAAACACATGTCCTGATTGAAAAGGGTTTAAGATATTGTACATATACAAAATCTGAAGTGTCAGACTTGGGATACCTATGCAATGAGACTTCCCCTTTGTTTGTGACAATTTATTGATTGATTCTAGGCATTTGTTGACAGTAATGCCAAGACAATGTGGTGTCCGTACATTGTTCGGGCTTTCTCAATAGAAAAAAATTGTGGAAAATGAAGAAATTTTTTGTCACAAGCAATTTCTTTATTTTCAACAATGTTTTCTAAAGCATTTTCATCTAGGACTTCAAAAGGTGTCAATGTGTGGTAATTGGTTAATTTGTGAATTACAGGCATTTGTCGATGGTTAATTTGTGAATTACAGGCTTTTGTCGATAGTAATCCATATATAAAGTGGTGTCCATACCCATGTTGTGGTCGTGCTGTTAAGCTACCGGAAGTGATCGAAGGATCCACCAGTAATCTCGCGTCACCCGGACACAATGTGGTCCCCAGCGATACATCACGAGCTGTCAACTGTGGCAATTGGGCATCACTTCTGCTGGTAATAAACAGTTATTATCCTTTCCTTAGTAATCATCTCCGCAAGCCAAGGGAAAAATCTATGGTGTTACACCATTTCTGTATTCACCCTTGGCTGATTAAGCCCCATATCCTTGGTGTCCTGTCAAGCATTTTCAGTGGCTCCTTTGAGGCCTCATGTTTGCCAATCAGATGAATAGATACATCTGTTTGTTATGTGTAAACGATTCATGACAACGGACGGGAAAAATATCACATTTCCAAGTTAAAAACATAGTTGAGTTCATCCTTGGCTAGAAAAGATGCTTCAAAGTAGACTAGTTTAAACTGTATTGGGTTTTAGTTAACAAATTAAATCTTACCGTTAAAATGTGATCATGACACACAAAAGTAAAAAGAAATAAAATTAGGTGCAAAAATTTATGATGTATAGGTTCAACCTTACGAAACAAAATGAGTATTTGTCTAAATATAACATCATTATCAAAACTGAAAATGACTTGTTTAAAAGATTGTAAAACTTATTTATATTTGTTTGAATAAATCTTTGTGATCGCTGAATCATGTTAACCATTTGTTAGCTCACCTGAGCACGAAGTGCTCAAGGTGAGCTATTGTGGTCGCTTTTTGTCCGTCGTCCGTCCGTCTGTCCGTCTGTCTGTCCGTTCACAATTTCTTTCAACATCTTCTCCTCCTAAACCATTTGACCAATTTTGACCAAACTTGTCAGGAATGTTCCTTGGGTGACCATTTCCAAAACTTGTTCGCGAATTTTTGATTCGTCTAAAAATGTGGGCGGGGCAGGGCGGGGCTTATCAAACTTAGAGAAATCACAAGAAAATTCTTTAAAAATCAACTAATGGGCCAATTTGAACCAAACTTGGCAGGAATGTGCCTTGGGTCACTCTTTTCAAAATTTATTCAAATTTTTTTACATTTGTCAAAAACTGTGGCCATGGCAGGGAAAAAGGGCTAATCGGACTTGGATAAATCATAAGAAAATTCTTAAAAAATCAACCAAGAGGCCCAATTGTACTAGACTTTGCAGGAATGTTCCTTGAGTGACTCTCTTCGAAATTTGTTCACAAATTTTTACAATTGACGAAAAATGTGGCCGTGGCAGGGAGGAAGGGGCTTATCGGACTTAGAGAAATCATAAGAAAATTCTTTAAAAATCAACCATTGGGCCAATTTGAACCAGACTTTGAGGGAATGTTCTTTGAGTCACTCTTTTCAAAGTTTGTTCACAAATTTTTACAACTGACAAAAAATGTGGCTGAGGCAGGGAGGAAGGGGCTTATCGGACTTTGAGAAATCATAAAAAAATTCTTTAAAAATCAACCATTGGGCCCAATTGTACTAAACTTTGCAGGAATGTTCCTTGAGTCAATCTTTTCAAAATTTATTCACAAATATTTATAATTGACAAAAAATGTGGCTGTGGCACGGAGGAAGGGGCTTTTCAGACTTGGAGAAATCATAAGAAAATTGTTTAAAAATCAACCAGTAGGCCAATTTTAATCAAACTTGGCAGGAAACTTCCTTGAGTGACTCTTGTCTAAAATTGTTCACAAATTTTACATTTGTCAAAAAATCTGGGCTTGTCAGGGAGGAAGGGGCTTATCGGAATAGAGAAGTCATAAGAAAATTCTTTAAAAATCAACCATTGATCCAATTTGAACCAAACCTTGCTGGAAAGTTCCTAGAGTGACTCGTTCAAATTTGTATCTTGAATTTTTTATTTTCTTAAAAAGTATATGGGTGTGACATGGGGAAATTTCATGTGTTGAAAATTGTACTTTACTATGGGTTGTCGCGTATATACCTACTTTTCTTCTAAACTGTTTAGCCTAGATCCTTGAAATTTTGTTAAAGACCTAATGTCATAAATGGCTTCCAGAATACAAGAAATCATTACTATACATGGAAACTTAGTCCTATATTGTGGGTTCTACATTTTACAAGGCAATTTTGATGCATTTACTTTGAAAATCATACATGTTTCAATAATCATCAAACCCATTGTTGTTATTGATCACTTCAATCATCTACTTGAAAACGAAAAGATTAAATCATTCTTCATAGGGTTTGGATATAAATGATAAATTTGGGAATTAAGCCTTTCCTATTTCTCTTATCAGTTTCTCTTATCTGTTGCTCTGGCTGGCCCCATGTATTTCTTATGTAAACAAATAAGAAGGGATTAGTTTAGCTTATCAGATGATGATTCTCTCTCTATTCTTTCAAATAACAGCCTGTATCTTGACAGTTGTTAATTGTGCTAATATCATAAATGATCAATCTCTAACAGATCAGTATGCTTTGAAAATTAGCCCTATGTTGTATATTGTACAATCATGAAATGATTATTGAAAAAAAAACCTCACCAGTGTGGTAATTCATATTCAACTTTACAGGATCGATTGGAACAAAATTATTACATGTACTTTGTTTCCAAACAAAAAGTCCTTATAAGTTTCATGCCTTTGAATTTGACAAAATTGCCATTATCACTCTTGTCATCTAGATTCAGGTGAGCAATTTAGGACCATCATGGTCCTCTTGTTTAACAAGCCTTGGTTTGGACGTCCCTAATAGAAAACGCTTTAGGGAACATCGGGACAATATGAACTATTTTCGTAGCTATTTAACACAAATTCAACCTTTCTCTAATACAATTTAGAATGTAATTGCTAAATGGAACCATATATTGGCCTTATGGTAAAAGGTTAAAATTTAATAATGAATTTTGTATCAACAGGGGATGTATGTGTGAAGCACATGAACCAAGTGACTGAAACAGTCTTTATAAAGGGATTGGTGAAATCAATGAGATTACACAAAAAATGTAGGTATTTTTATGCTCCCAAGAAACATTTGTCTATTTAACCCTTTCACAAACTACAAAATTTTAGACCTGTCCAAATTCAAAGATGTTGCAGACAACAATTTCAAATAAATGAAATCTAGAAAAGTTTGGTGTTTTATGGTTGAAAACATTGTGGAAAATGAAGAAATTGTTTGTCACAAGCAATTTCTTCATTTTCCACAATGTTTTCCTAAGCCTCTTCTTGTGAGGGAGTCAAAAGGCGTCTCTGTGCAGAAATGGGTTAATATGGTCATGGTGCAGTTGGTAGCCGTCAAACTCTCACGCACGACGTCCTGGCATCAATCCAAATCCGTGACAAATAACCTTTCTGACAAATGCTTTGAGCAGCTGGAGGCTCAGTAAGGATGTTGTGGTTGTACTGGTATGAGAGTGGACAAGAATCCATGGTTAGGTTTTCCAGCCTCAATGATATAACCATAATAGTTCAAAAAGGTGTTCAATCCCAATCAATCAATCAATCAAATTTGTGATATTTTGAATAAGTATTGTAACTTTTGCTAATTTAAGTTTTAATCTGTTGACAATGTTTGATATCGCCATAACTTCATTTAACACGATTTTTTAATGTTTGACAATGAAATTTTATTATTGGATAGAGGACGGTACTGAACAAGAATGTTAGAATGCGGCTAACTGTCTCTGGCTGATGACCAACACTAAATCTTAACGTTACAAAAAACAAAAATCATACTAAATTGGATAATAATGGGTATTTTAGCAATTGTAATATACCCACCACCTACGAAGTAGAGGAGGGTATATTGGTTTAACCATGTCTGTTTGTCTGTCCGTCCGTCTGTCCGTCCGTAGACTTTCCCTTTTCCTTGCTCTAACTCGAGAATCTTTTGACCTAGGATCATGAAACTTCACACAATTGTTGCCCATGACCCAAGGAGGTGCTCTCTTGTTTTGGGTAACAAAGGTCAAAGGTCAAGGTCATAATTGGACTTTGTTTAGAACCTGTTTCTGTGCTCCAACTAAAGAACATTTTGACATATAGCACTTTTTCAGTGACAAGATGCTAGTGGGGGGTATTTGTCTGCTTTGCGACAGTTGTAGTTTTGGCTATAGTTTAGGAGAATAAGGCTCATTTATCTATTCAGGTTCTGAAATGGTTGACATCAGATGTCCTACACTAATAAATATAAAGCTCTCAACAAAAAAGGTAGGTTTTTCATAATTGACAAACAAACATTAAGAGAATGAGGTACTATTGTATTCTTTAGATCCTTAAACAAAAACAACAACAACAAAAAAAAATGTTGCGATGGTCACAACAATGTCTTGAGCCATGTGCGATTTAGGCCAGAAGTGGTCTTCTGGAAGAGGTAGAGCTAGTCTGGTTCCCGCCTCTGATACACTATGTTATATCTTTTCTACAACGTAGTGTATCAGAGGCGGTAACCAGACTTCCAGAAGAGCTCTACCGGCCTAAATCGCACACAGCTTTGGTTAGTTCTGTCTAGTTACAATTCAATAAGAAAAATAACTAACATCTCGTACATTAATAACAAATCATAATCATGGAATAGCCTGTCCAAAGCGTGTAAACAAAAAATATCAAAAAGGATGAACTAACATCATACCATACAACATTTGTAAATATGCTAATCTGTATGTGATTTTCTTCATTACTAATTCTTGCTGTTATATGAAGATGCATGCATGCTTTCTTTTCAGTCTATTTTTTAAAGCATGAAGACCAACACACAAGATAAAGGCACGGTACAGAAGATAAATGAGGTACACTTTATTATAATGTATGAATGCTGATCAGATAGCTTGTTACTAGCAAGCTTTGTGGTGACTCATTGTCTGTGTCTATGTTGTTTCAGCCAGAAATTTCCCAAATTTAAGTAAATAAGGATTAACCTCCTGATATATATAAGGGAGGACTAAGAAAACAACAGTATATCAATGTTGATCTTGTAATGAGGAATGCAATCAAGGCATTTTCTAAAAACATGGTATTTTTCATTTCATATCAACTTTATGGAGATTATTGTAATTTCAGCCTCTAGGCAAAGTTTCAGTAATAGAACATGTCAATTAGTGGAATTTTTATCATTTTGAAATTAGAAATTCTTTTAAGGTATATGACTCATCATTAAAAACACCACTTTCTAGCCATTGGACACGCATCAAATTACACACACTTGTAAATACACTTCACATAAGTTGATTCATCGTGCCGAATTTCAAGATTATACTTCAAGAAGAAAATAATTTACAAATATCTTTATACTCTATATTCATATGCAAGGGAGGTGAATTATAACATTTTTGTCAAATATAACCATAAATATGCATTAATTAAAAATTCTAAAGCGTTCAAAATGCTTATGTTTGTATTTGGAATGGAAATATAACACAGCAGGGATTTTGTTACCTGCGAGTCCCGAGTCCCTGACTCACTTTTTTTTCTTGGGACTCATTGAAAAATATTCAGTGAGTCCCAGAATGCTAACATTTTCAATGAGTAATCAACATTGTCTTTCAAGAACTCATATGTTTCAATATTGGACTCATTGTTTTGGGAACAAGTGGGTCCCAGGACTCTTCCACATAAATTTGTAACAAAATCACTGACACAGTTTAGGATTTACTGTCACTTTTCAAATTTCGCCTCTGGCTCTTCAGTGCTAATGATGGGTTGTATACGTTAATGAGAAGTTGCACTTGGATATTGTTAAACTTCATAATGAAGTTTGGGTTACCCTAACCCTATCCCTTTAATGAATTAATCTATATAATAATAACAGGGTATTTCCTACTTTACTTCATCTAATATTAACCTCTCTCTAGGTACCAGAATCAAATTTTATTCATGGAAAAACACTAATAAATAAAAAAAAAAAGGGTAATGATTTTAAAAATGACTAAGTGTATAAGATGATTCTCCATATTTTAGTCTATGCATGCAAAATAGATTATTTCAATTAAAAGCATTAAAAATTTAAAAAAAAATTCCCTCCTCTGTAAATTTTTTAAAAAATATAATTAATACAGTATTGCGCTGAGCCCTCGTTATCGATGAGTTAAAAACCCACAATCTTTAAATTCACATTCATATCAAAATTTTATATACAGGATAAATTTCGATAAAACAATAAAACAATATTACACATTAAAGATAATAACAACTTTTATTAAATGGTTTCTTTTGTCCGTCAATTTAGTTATTCCAAGATAACACAAATTTAAAGTAGCTTACCTAGTGTTACCCAAGGTACTGTGATTTAATTCAACAATGCATCCTGAAGTTACCTAAGGTAACAAGTGCGTAATAGCATTAGGACAAAGATTTCAATATGACAAAGGATAGTTATGACACATTTAAATATCTTTATTACAATGGTTTGAATCATACTTAGTGCCTAAGAAGGCTGATCTAGATCCATGTTGGCCTCAAAGGCGTAAAGGCAGTCTAGTCAGTGTATATATTGTTACCTTAAATTCTATACTTTTACATATTAATGAGTAATTCTAAGGAAAGAAAAGTGAAAAATCAACAAATAAGTTAGTTGTCATTTTTCTCCAAAATGAAACAAGTGAACAAATGGGTTAAGATGGCCCTATATCGCTCAACTTAGAGAACAGCTGATTTATAACTTTTATTTGTGTCATCTCACACCAACAACTTATGGACAACTTACAATATGATAGTCATACTACTATGAGAAATGCAAAATTGCTAGCCCTAACCCAAACACCATTTGTGGCATGATAAATTAATTTTCATGCAGAAATTAAGACAAAATTCAGTAATACTGGATGACAAACAACCCCTTCTTGCAAATATGATCACCCATTATAGAAATCCAAGATCCAATAAAGATATTGTTTTTGGCAAAGGGCACATCTAAACTGTAATAATGTTCTATTATACTTACTCTATATTGTTGCTCTTCCTCTATAGATAAGGGACTGTAGGGGGTCTGGAAACTAAACACCTAGTGGGCTTGAGATATCTGTTACAAGGATATACCACATACATACATCAATAGTAGACTAACATAGTCCACACAAAATAAAAAGGAAAGTTAAGAAATAATGATAATTTTTATGCCCTCTTTCGAAGAAAATGGGGGTATATTGTTTTGCAAGTGTCGGTCGGAAGGTCAATCGGTCTGTCCGTAGCCCAAACCTTGTCCGGAGCATAACTCGAAAAGTATTAAAGGTAGAATCATGAACCTTCATAGGTGGATAGATCTCATTATGGAGAGGTGCAGTGCACAAGAACCGTAACTCTGCCGATTAAATTTTTTGAGTTATTGCCCTTTGTTGATTTTATAACTTTATTCTTGTCCGGAGCATAACTCAATAAGTATGTAAGGTAAATTCATGAAACTTAAAAGGTGGATAGATCTCATTATGGAGAGGTGCAGTGCTCAAGAACCGTAACTCTGCCAATCATATTTTTGAAGTAATTGCCCTTTGTTGATTTTCAAGCTCGATTCTTGTCCGGAGCATAACTCAAAAAGTATGTTAGGTACAATCATGAAACTTAAATGGTGGATAGATCTCATTATGTAGAGGTGCAGTGCACAAGAACCGTAACTCTGCCGATCATATTTTTGGAGTTATTGCCCTTTGTTGATTTTCAAACTTGATTCTTGTCCGGAGCATGACTCAAAAAGTATGTAAGGTAGAATCATGAAACTTTACAGGTGGATAGATCTTATTATGGAGAGGTGCAGTGCACAAGAACCATAACTCTGCCAATCATATTTTTGGAGTTATTGCCCTTTGTTGATTTTTACACTTAATTCTTATTCTTACCTATATCTCATATCCTTTTACACATACAGCCTTGATATCTCACAAATTGATACCTCCTATCAACATTGTTCACATTTGTCCATGACCTTGGACCTTGTGACCTTGACCTTGGAGTTTGACCTACTTTAAAAAAAAATAAACCGGGCATATATATCATGACCTATTACACATACAGCCTTGATATTTCACACATGGACACCTCCTACCAAGACCTTTCACAATTGATCATGACCTTGGACCTTGTGACCTTGACCTTGGAGTTTGACCTACTTTAAAAAAACTTAAACCTGGCTGATATATTATTAGTTATACAGTTTCTTGCCGGGGTATATGACAATTTATTCCCGGCTGGAAAAATGATGTCACCTGAGCCGCAGGTTCTTATTCTTTTGTCTCAATGTTTTCTTATTATTTAAGCCTTTTGAAGTAGGGACGTCAAACAACGTCTTATTTGGGAAAGGATTTGTTTGTATCTTTGAACAGCTTTCATTCAGTACACAAGTATGCAGCGACCTTGACCCTTTAATACACGTACAGCATATACATATTGTGTGAAGTAATCGAAGAACAACAACAAAATGCACTATGTTTAGGTTAAATATGTTTATTTTGGAAATTCGCATAGAAAAAATTGCCTTTTACTGTCGCATAATGGGTAAACACGGGTCGCGTTATGAACGAAGCGGGGTAAAAATGGCCGCCATTACCAGTTCGAATTTTTGTGTATGTTACCGGCTAAAGCCGTTAATATCAATATTTATCAGATCAGCATTAACCAATCAAAATGCCAGAATTTTCTTTGCAGTATAATAATATGTCATTTTACACATACAGCCTTGATATTTGACACATGGAAACCTCCGACCAGGATCTATCACATACGACTATGGCCTTGGACCTTGTGACCCTGACCTTGGAGTTTGACCTACTCTTTAAAAAAAACTTTAACCTACCCGATATATCATATCATTTTACACATGCAGCCTTGATATTTGACACATGGACACCTACGACCAAGACCTGTCACATTTGACCATGACCTTGTGACCTTGACCTTGGTGTTTGACCTACTTTTATAATACATTAACCTGGCCTATATTTCATGACATTTTACACATACAAACTTGATATTTCACACATGGTCACTTCCAACCAAAACATTTCACTTTTGACCATGACCTTGGACCTTGACCTTGGAGTTTGACCTACTTTTAAAAAAATTAAAGTAGGCCTATATCTCATGTCCTGTTACCTATACAGTCTCGATATTTTACACATGGACACCTCCTACCAATACCTTTCACATTTGACCATGAGCTTGGCCTGTGTGACCTTGACCTTGGAGTTTGACATACTTATAGAAATCTTTAACTTGGCGTTTATCTTATGTCCAATTACACCTACAGCCTTGATATTTCACACATAGACACCTCCTACCAAAACTTTTCACATTTGATCATGACCTTGAATATTGCAACCTTGACCTTGGAGTTTGGCCAACTTTTAAAAAACTTAAACCAGGCGTATATATCATGTCCTTTTACACCTACAGCCTTGATATTTCACACATTGACACCTCCAACCAAAACCTTTCACATTTGACCATTACCTTGACCTTGGCATTTGGCCTACTTTAAAAAACTTTAACCTGGCCTATATTTAATTTTACTTTTGCATATACAGCCTTGATATTTCACACGTGGACACCTCCTACCAAGACCTTTTGCATTTGACCATCACCTTTGACCTTGTTACCTTGACCTTGGACTTTGACTTTCATCAAATGTAGGCCCTTGAGGGGGGCATATATGTTTTACAAACATCTCTTGTTTTCATAAAATTTCTCAATCCTAATAAAGGGAATTCACACTCAATACAGTCAGATTAATGCTGTCATCTTGATTTTGCAACACTTTTGAATTTGGACAAGTCAGATATTCTGTCTTTTGGGAATGGGTTAACACTTTCACAGACAACAAAATACTACAAATTCAAATATCTTGCAGACAAAATTGATGTTGAGAAAGATAGGATTTTTATCAAATATAGAACATAAAATATGAAGGCAAAAAGGAGAAATTGCATGTATGTTTTCCAATATCTATCTAATAATGATGTTAAAACAAGGTCTTGTTTTGGACAGGGTTCAATGACTGACCAGAAATAAAAAAAATCCCATAATTTATATTCTAGGAGCCACTGCAATCCCTGGTAAGTCCATATTTGATATAATTCTAAAGCTAACAATGATTTGCCTGAACCAATCAAATTAAAAAAATGATAAAATTGTGCCATATTTGACTCTGTTTTAAACATCTTAACATCCACAAATAATAATCAATCAAATCAAAAACTAAATAAAATGTTGGTTAAATTAAGATCATGCTTAACACTTTCCCAAATGGCAAAACTTCAAAATTTCCATTTCAAAATCTGCTGCAGACAACAAATGATCCTTGTTTAATATAGAATTTGTGCAATATAGTACGGGCAAATATTGAGACTAAAGGAGAACTGCTGGTTATAAGCAGTTTCTTCTTTTATATCAATGTTTTCCCAAACCATTTCTAAAAGGGACGTCAAAAGCAGGTCTCGTTTGGGAATTGTTTAAATATAATCCTAAGCTTACCAGGAATATAACATCTTTAGCTATTGAGTCATTGAATTGGACATAATTGCCAATTGTGTCTTTGTTTTCACTCTAACAATCACACATATACACCAATCAAGACAAATGATCATGACTATGAAATGATCTTCTATGACATCTTTTTAATTTTGATGCCCAAGTTATCTACTGTAGCATTTACATACGGCAAAATCATGGACAGTTCCAATTTGAAAGGGTGCAGATGACAATTTAAAGTTGATGAAATATTAAAATTCTCTCCATTTTGGGTTAGAAAAAAATGTGGTAAATGAAGAAATTGCTTGTCAAATACAATTTCTTCATTTTCCAAAATGTTTTTGAAAGCCTTTTCTTGGGAGGGAATCAAAAGGCATAACCAGAGAGAAATTGGTTAATTACAGACTTATTTAACACTTTCCTAAACATCAAAATTATAGGGTTATCCAATTTGAAAGCTGTTGCAGAAAAAACTTGGATGTTGTTAAAGATAGAATTTATGTATAATTGATACAGCATAGATAATATTGAGACAAAAGGAGACACTGCTGATTATCAGCAGTTTCTTCTATTGTCTCAATGTTTTCCCAATACATTGCTATTCGGGACGTCAAAACCAGGTCTTGTTTGGGAATGGGTTAAATCTTTGTTGTAAAAGCAATTATGCATTTGTTTGTTTGGGTAGCATGAACTTTTGAAATTCGATTAAACAATAAAAAAAATTCAGGCCTGTGGAGTGATTCCGGACCGCCAGGGCTGTCTAGTTCAAGTAGGCATAACTCCAAAACTCCAGGTCCTATTATACCCGTGATTAAACGCATGCGATAAAAAATATGACTATATTTGCTTTTATTAAGATTGATCAAGATTGTCCAAATTTTGTATAACTAGGATATTTCACACATGGACACCTCATGCCAAGACATTTCAAATTTGACTATGACCTTGATATCCTGACCTTGGAGATTTTAGGTATCTTTACAGCTTGAAAGATGGAACAAAGAGCTGTATTCGTGACAGAAAAAAGCCAACAAAACAAAATAAATTTATGGGAAAAGAAGAGTATTGATTAATTTTGTGATAACCACATCAGGCTTACCAGACAGAAAACTTGTATGCACCAGCCGTTCACCAGTCCATGAGAGCTTGCGACTAACGGGCTGACGCGAACTGGGTACCGATCGGTGCATGCAGATTTTAAAAATAGCTGCCTGTATCTTTCGTGGCCCTATTTGTAAGTCAGATCCCAACATCACTTAAGGCGTCCTCTGACGTTTTCAAGGTAAACAACAAAAGGAAATTATATTTCATCAGTGGCCTGACAGTCAACGATAGAAATCTCCAGGGCTTCAAAAAACTAACTTTTGGTTGGGATTGGAAGATTGAAAAGAATACCTAAAATCTGGAATTTGGATTGGAAATTAGTCCTTGCACCCAAGTGAAACAAAAAAGTTCACTCTATACAGGAACATCACACATTGGACAGATTGCAAAGTATAAAGTATAAAGCTGACCAACACTCCAAGCCAAAAGATTATAACATAAACTTATACAAGTTATGTTTTTATCCAATCTTCATTTAGAGAAAAAGGCGGTTTTAAACTCAAAGTATGACTTGCCAAAGGCTGTAAGGCTGAGGGTACCTGCAGACGTTTAGACTATTTTTATACGGCCCTCGAAGACCGGACGTATTATGGGATCACCCGTGGCATCGGACGTCCGGGCGTTTGGGCGTTGTCCACTTTTTTGTCCAGAGCATAACTCTGTTACCTTAAGTCTGATTGAGTTTAAACTTGGCAGTTATATTATTCTTATCATTACGGAGTGCAGTGCTCAAGAACCATAAGTTTACCTGGCATATTTTTTTCCCTATGTTGTTTTTCATAAGCAGTGTAACGTGCGTATCTTGTGACAGTTTGACACCTTGTTTGTTTATGTGACTGCAAATTAAGGAATATTTCTGCAAAGGCAACATTATTAGCTCACCTGCGCACGATAGTGCTTATGGTGAGTTATTGTGATACCGCTATGTCCATCGTCCGTCTTACATTGTCTGTCAAATTTTGGCTTGTGTGTACTCTAGAGGCCACATTTTTAGCTCGCCCGGGACAATAGTCTCGGAAGAGCTATTGTCATACCCCCGGATGTTGGCGTCGGCGTCAGCGTCAGCGTCCGCAAAAACTTTAAGCTGGCCCATATCTCATGCCCTGTTAGAGATACAGCCTTCATATTTCACCTAACCAAGACCTTTAATTTGAGGACATGACCCTTGACCTGGGAGTTTGACCCACTTTTTGACCATCTTAAAAAACTTTAACCTGGCCTATATCTCATGCCCTATTACACCTACAACCTTCATATTTCACATGTGGATACCTCTCACCAAGACCCTTCATTTGAGACCATGACCTTTGACCTTGTGACCTTGACCTTGGAATTTGACCTACTTTCAAAAAACTTTAACCTGGCCTAAAAAAAGTTTAACCTGGTCTATATCTTATGCCCTATTGCACATGCAGCCTTGATATTTCACATATGGACACCTCCTACCAACACCATTCACATTTGAACATGACCTTGGACCACGTGACCTTGACCTTGGAGTTTGAACTTCTTTTAAAAAACTTTAACCTGGCCTATATTTAGCATGTCTTTTTACACCTACAGTCTTGATATTTCACATATGGACACCTGCTTCCAACACCGTTCACATGATTTGACCATGACCTTGGACCTTGTGACCTTGACCTTGGAGTTTGACCTACTTTCTAACTTTTACCTGGCCTATATCTTATGTCCTTTTACACCTACAGCCTTGATATTTCACACATGGACACCTCCTTCCAACACAGTTCACATTTGACCATGACCTTGGACCTTGTGACCTTGGAGTTTGACCTACTTTTAAAAAATGTCATTTATGGCCATGACCTTTTTACCTTGACCTAGGAAATGACTTTTGTTTGTGACAAGCTCTCGTTAAGACAAGCTTTATTGTCCGCGGACAATTCTTGTTTGTCCAAATGTACTCATTTTTGCTCAGGAATTTTGTTGCCATTAGCCCTGGGACAAATTCGAAATTGTGTCATCTGGGGTCAAAAAATAGATCACGGGGTTCAAATCTTAGAAAAACCTTGTGTGCACTGTAGAGGCCATATTTTTTGTCCAAATGTACTCATTTTTGCTCAGGAAGTGTGTTTTAATGATTTCTCAAACAAGTTAAAAATTGGGTCATCTGGGGTCAAAAATTAGGTCACTGGTTCAAATCTTAGAAAAGCCTTGTGTGCACTCTAGAGGCCACAATTTTTGCCCAAACAGCCTGAAAATTGCTCAGAATGATTGTTTTGAAAATATCACGGACAAGTTTGAAATTGGGTTATCTGTGGTTAAAAACTAGGTCTAGGGGTCAAATCTTAGAAAAACCTTGTGTGCACTCTAGAGGCCACATTCTTTGCCCAAACAACCTGAAAATTGGTCAGAATTGTTGTCTTTATAAAATCTCGAACAAGTTAGAAATTGGGTTATCTGAGGTCAAAAACTAGGTCACAGGCTCAAATCTTAGAAAATCTTGTGTGCACTCTAGAGGCCACATTTTGTGCCTATTCAATCTGAAAATTGGTCAGAATTATTGTCTTTTTGAAATCTGGGACAAGTTCGAAATTGGGTCATCAGGGGTCAAAAACAAGGTCAGAAGGTCAAATCTTAGAAATACCTTGTGTGCACTCTAGAGGCCTCATTTTTTGCCAATCAACCTGAAAATTGGTCAGAATAAATGTCTTGATCATTTCTCGGAAATTTTGAAGTTGGTCATCTTGGGTCAAAGACTAGGTCAGGAGGTCTAATCACAGAAACACCTTGTGTGAACTCTAGAGGCCACAATATTTTGCCCAATCATCCTGAAATTTGGTCAGAATAAATGTCTTGATGGAATCTCAGACAAGTTTGAAATTGGGTCATCCGGGGTAAAAAACTAGGTCAGGAGGTCAAATTATTGAAATACCTTGTGTGCTTTCTAGAGGCCACATTTTTTGCCCAAACATCCTGAAAATTGGTCAGAAATGTTGTCTTGATTAAATCTCAGACAAGTTTGAAATTGGGTCATCTGGGGGGTGATAAACTAGGTCACATGGTCAAAATCTTAGACAAACCTTGTGTGCACGCTAGAGGCCTTATTTTTTTTCCAATCAACCCGACATTGGTCAGAAATGTTGTATTGATTATATTTCGGACAATTTTGAAATTGGGTCTTTCAGGGTCAAAAACCAGGTCACAGGGTCAAATCTTAAAAAAACGCGTGGGCACTCTAGACTAGAGACTACATTTTTGCCCAATCAAACTGGAAATTGGTCAATGATTATCTGGATGAAATCTCGAACATGTTCGAAATAGGGTCATCTGGGGTCAAAAACTAGGTCAGAGGGTCAAATCTTAGAATAACCTTGTGTGCACTCTAGAGGCTACAATATTTGTCCAATTAACCTGAATTTGGTTAAGAAAGATTGTCCTGAACATGCTCAGAATTTTTGTTTCCTATATATCTATGAAGAGGTTGAATATTGGTCACATGGGGTCTTGAAATGGGTATCTAGGTCATATCTTAGTATAACTATTGCATTTAGAGGCTAGATACATCATATACAGAAAGCTATTATCTCAGGTGAACGCTTCAGGGCCAATGGCCCTCTTGTCTTGAAAAGGACACAGCAGCTCACACTTCGAAACACCTTCAACCAATTTATTAGGCAAAAACAAAAATATGGGTGTTTCATGTTACATGGAGAAAGAAAATTGGGACGGTAGGTAGGTGTTTCTTTTTTTTTGTATTTAGTTCCAAACTTCTAAATGACATTTTCAATTTCCAATATTTTAAGGAGATGCAGGCATATCCATGCAGTCTCAAAAAAACCTTTGCATTTTGACTTAACATTTTGTGGACCAAATAGAATCTGAAGCATTAAAAATTTCATGGGGATGGAGGTCTGTAGCTAAACACAGTGCATATAAATGAAGGAAAAACAAGTATTCACCGAATTTTTATACCCCCGCAAACGAAGTTTGGAGGGGGTATACTGGAATCAGGCTGTGGTTGGATGGTTGGTTGGATGGTTGGATGGTTGGTTGGTCTGTCTCTAAAACTTGGTCCGGACAACTCCTCCTACACTTGTGCACCGATATAGTTCATACTTGGCACAAGTGTTCATTGTGACCTGTAGATGTGCAAGACGCAAATTTCACGGAAATCTGACAGATACTTTTTGAGTTATGGACCCTGATTTGACCCAAAAATGCTTGTCCGGATAACTCCTCCTACAGTTACTGTCCAATTTGCTCCATACTTGGCACAGGTGTGCATTAGGACCTGTAGATGTGCAAGTTGCAAATTTCACGGAAATCCGACCATTACTTTCTGAGTTACGGCCCCTGATTTGACCCAAAAATGGATATCCTGACAACTACTCCTACATTTGCTGTCTGATTTGCTTCATACTTGGCACAGGTGTGCATTAGGACCTGTAGATGTGCAAGACGGAAATTTCACGGAAATCCGACCATTACTTTCTGAGTTATGGCCCCTGATTTGACCCCAAATTCTTGTGCGGACAACTCCTCCTACAGTTACTGTCTGATTTGCTTCATACTTGGCACAGGTGTGCATTAGGACCTGTAGATGTGCAAGACGCAAATTACACGGAAATCCGACCATAACTTTCTGAGTTATGGCCGCTGATTTGACCAAAAAATGCTTGTCCAGACAACTCCTCCTACAATTACTGTCCGATTCGCTTCATACTTGGCACAGGTGTGCATTAGGACCTGTAGATGTGCAAGACACAAATTTCACGGAAATCCGACCATTACTTTCTGAGTTATGGGCCCTGATTTGACCAAAAAATACTTGTCCGGATAAGTCCTCCTACAGTTACTGTATGAATTGCTTCTTACTTTGCACATGTGTGCATTAGGACCTGTAGATGTGCAAGACGCAAATTTCACGGAAATCCGACCATTACTTTCTGAGTTATGGCCCCTGATTTGACCAAATTCGGAAAATCGGATTGACAAGTATGGCTCCTGATTCAACAAAAACGCCTGTCCGAACAAAGGTGGCGGCGGGGTATTTTTATCACCTTCAGTGATAGATGTACGTCTGTTTGAAAAATTGTAACTTCAGTCAAGAAGAACATTACTTGTTACTGTTCCAATAATAGGAAGTGATGTAGCAAAGGAAAGGCAAATAAACAGAGGGGGTGACATTTCAATTGCTGTTTACTTTCTTTTTTTTTTATGACACCTGGTGCAGCTGACAAAATTCCTGCGATCTTGTTCTTGTAAATCATAATTTACGCCAACAATCATTTCAATTTAATTCTCTTTGCTATGTCCTTCTTCCAAACAACTGTGAAAAATTTGGCGACTGTATCGGACTTCGGGTTATACTGCCTGAAAAGCTGTGTGATGTTTATGCTGCCACATGGCATAGTGCGAAACTTTGTACACTGAGAGATCTCATCAAGAAGTGACATGCACAAGAATTGTTACTCTGCCACGCCCACTTTTTGAGTTATTCCCCTTTGTTTTTTTCCTTACATTTTTGTCAGGAATATATATTCTAAACCATAAGTGCTACAAAATTCAAAATTGGTTCACTTATAAATCTCATTGAGGAGAAGTGACATGCACAATAATTGTTACTCTGCCACATCCACTTTGCCCTTTGTTGTTTTTATGCTTACATTTTGTCCAGACCATATCTCCTAAGCCATAAGTGCTATCAACCTCAAACTTTGTACACTTACAGATATCATTGAGGAGAAGTTTCATGTACAAAAACTGTTAATCTGCTCTTTTGCAGTTATTGTCCTTGTTTGTTTTACCCTTATAACTTTTTGGGGCACTTTTTGACCAAAACGTATTGTGCTAGCAACTTCAAACTTTGTATAAAGTTGCAGCTCTAGTAAGAGGGGCGTTCATTAATAATTTAAAACATATCTGCCTTTCTTTTCAAACGCAACATAATTAAAAATTACTGATACAGTTACAAAGTGCTGTTTTTAGCTCCACTGGCCGATCGGCCAGCAGGCTATTGTCATGGCGGTGTGTCCGTCGTGTGTCTGGCTGTCCGTGCGTCCGTCTGTCAGTAAACTTTTTCTTCAAAAATCTTCTTCTCAGAAACTACTGGATGGCTTTCTATCAAACTTCACAGGAATAATCCTAGGGTGACCTTCTCTCAGATTCCTTTAAAGAATTTGATTGAAGTAGAATAACTGCCCTTGAATGTCAAAAATAGCTGGATTTGACTTTATTTTTACTCTAAAATCTACAAATCATGACAAAACTTTGACAGAATTATAGTGACCTATAAAATCTTACCTTGGTATAATTTACAGCTTGATCATAATTTTACATCATGAGTTATGTGCCCTTGAAATGGACAAAATGCCATTTTCGGCTCTTTTTGACTTTGATATCACTACAGTAACTACAAATATTGACTAATCAAGACAAAACTTGTACAGAATGTTGGTGACCATAAGATATTGCCTTGGTATGATTTTCAGCTTGATCATAATTTTACATCATGAGTTTTGTGCCCTTGAAATTGACAAAATTGACATTTTGGCTCTATTTTGACATTGTTTTCACTCTAGCAACTACTACAAATATTGGCTATTCAAGACAAAACTAGTATAGTATGTTGGTGACTATAAGATCTTGCCTTGGTATAATTTTCAGCTTGATCTGATTTTTACATCTTGAGTTATGTGCCCTTGAAATGGACAAAATTACCATTTTTATGCTCCCCGAAGGGAGAGCATATAGTCGCCGCTTTGTCTGTCCGTCCGTCTGTCATTCCGTCCGTCCGTCCGTCCGAAGTGATTTCTCCATAACCCTTGGGCCAAATCAAATGAAACTTACCATGTGAACTCCCTATGGCAAAATGCCGATGTACTTTTCCCGGTTTTTGGATTTGAGGCCTTGTCATGGGAAAAGGGGACTTAAGGTAAAAAATAGATTTTCTCTAATTTCTCCTAGTCTTATGGTCAGAATTTGATGAAATTTCAAATTTGAGTAGTAAATCAGATGCTCTTGACAATAAACTATGTGAAATTTGGTTATAAAAATTATGTCATGCAAAAAGGGTCTTAACATTTGTTAGCTTTATGTTAGCTCTGCATGGAATACATTTATTGTGACAATGCCTTATTCGGGGAGCATTGTCCGTCTCTGACGGCTCTTGTCGGCTCTATTTTGACTTTGATTTCACTCCAGTAACTACAAATATTGACTGATCAAGACAAAACTTCCCTTGGGAAAATGAAACGCAGCTCTTTCAGAAAGCTGCACAAAAGCTGGCTTTTCTGCTTTTTAGCTCACCTTAGCACGAAGTGCTGAGGGTGAGCTATTGTGATCGCTCACCGTCCGTCGTCCGTCTGTCCGTCTGTCCGTCTGTCTGTCCACAATTACTAAAAAATCTTCTCCTCCCAAACTATAAGGCCTAGAGTCTTGAAATTTTGTGTGTAGAATCATCTCAAGGCCCTCTATGTTCTCCTGAACCATTTGGCCAAGAGCTTTGAAATTTTGTGTGTAGATTCATCTCAAGGCCCTCTACCAAAATACTCCAAATTATTGTGATACAAAGAAAATTGGCTCTATGTTGTGGGTATCGAATTTCATATGGAAACAAAGAAGGAAATCTTGTACAATCTTCTTCTCCTGAACCGTTTGGCCTAGAGCTTTGAAATTTTGTGTGTAGAATCATCTCAAGGCCCTCTATCAAAATACTACAAGTAATTGTGATACAAGGAAAATTGGCCCTATGTTGTGTGTATCAAATTTCATATAGAGACAAAGAAGGAAATCTTTTACAAGCTTCTTCTCCTGAACCATTTGGCCTAGAGCTTTGAAATTTTGTATGTAGAATCATCTCAAGGCCCTCTACCAAAATAATTCAAATTATTGTGATACAAGGAAAATTGGCCCTATGTTGTGGGTATCGAATTTCATAAAGAAACAAAGAAGGAAATCTTGTAAAATCTTCTTCTCCTGAACCATTTGGCCTAGAGCTTTGAACTTTTGTGTGTAGAATCATCTCATAAGGCCCTCTACCAAAGTACTTCAAATTATTGTGATACAAAGAAAATTGGCACTATGTTGTGGGTATCGAATTTCATATAGAAACAAAGAAGGAAATCTTGTAAAATCTTCTTCTCCTGAACTGTTTGGTCTAGAGCTTTGAAATTTTGTGTGTAGAATCATCTCAAGGCCCTCTACCAAAATACTTCAAATTATTTTGATACAAGGAAATTTGGCCCTATGTTGTGGGTATTGAATTTCATTCTCCTAAACTGTTTGACGTAAGGCTTTTGAAGTTTTGTTAGTAGAATTGTCTCATAATGATACAATCATCTCCAATTCTGTATATCAGAGATCCTTAAGGTAAATTTTGCACTTCCCATGGTAGTATAAATCTCTACCACCAGCATTGTTTAAATTGATTTCTTTAATGAACGTTGTCCAGAAGTTTTGTATGTGAGATGAGACAAAAAAAATTATCATCTTGATGATCTCTAAGGTGAGCGATATAGGGCCATCTTGGCCCTCTTGTTTTTGTTTCTTATCCCAAAAGCTGCGTTGTGACATTAAGTTTTATGAGAAAGGGTTAATGTACTTAGTTAAGGCGAGACTACGCCCCTTTTTATCTGCCGTGTGGTTTAAATTGGCTGCTTTAATACATTTTCGGGTGGCTAGTAGTTTTAATTGTACATTATGTAAATTAGTTTGCTTGGGTTAAGTGTGCGAGTTGGGTGAGTAGATTTTACTAGTTGAGCGTGGTGCATGGGAATTGGGTGCTTGTAGTGAGTTTTCTTCGTAGGGTTTTGTATAAAAACCCTGCGTTGAAATGACTCGTTGGGTAGACGATTTTTGGCTTTGTAGCTGGAATGTGAAGTTGAAATTGTGTGTGAGATTTGGATTCTTCTTGGGGTTGCTTGATGTTGCTTGTTTGTTTGTGACAACCTACAACATATACTGATGTCGTATAGGCGTGAGGGGTGTGATGGCTGGAGACCTGACCGTGTGACAGTAAACGTGTAGTCCAGACCGGGAGACTTCGGTAGTATGTCGTGCCGGCGTCAGCGTCATCGGGAAAGGACGTTTGGGATGTGACGACCGGGAAACAACATAGTAATATATAACAAACGGCTGGACAATCACATTATCTTGGTGATATAGGCGCGGTCAGGCGACAGTTTAATCTAAGAAATTTTGTGTTGATGATGTTTTGGAAGAAATTTAATATTTTTCAGTTGCATTAATTTATAAATCGTGTGAAGTAACGTGGACATTTTGGGACATTAGACGTCAACCTAAAACATACCGTGATAGTGGACTTTCGAAATTCTTTAGGAACTTTATTGATTTGGTTTAACTTGTTTACATTTTGATAAATTGGTGTTTGGTTATTTGTTTATGTAAATAAAATTTGGAAATGCACATCCTGACTCTTTACTGACCCGTATCCAAGCCAACTGCTCAGCCGTCTTGTGACATGCGGTTTTTTTTTTAAAAAGAATTGCGTAAAAACTGCGTTTTTCTCCAAAAGGTGCGTTTTTTACGTAAAAGCTGCGTAAGAGCTGCGTATTTTGTTATGAAGCTGCGTAAAAGCTGCTTATTTTGTTATGAAGCTACGTAAAAGCTGCATATTTTGTTATGAAGCTGCGTAAAAGCTGCTTATTTTGTTATGAAGCTACGTAAAAGCTGCATATTTTGTTATGAAGCTGCGTATTTTGTAATGAAGCTGCATATTTTTATAATTTTGTCTGAGATCCAAAGACGCAGCTCAAGAAACTGCGTAAAAGCTGCGTCTTTCTTTTGCCGATTTTTCTTCCCCTTAAATTAAAAAGACGCAGCTTTTACGCAGGTATCCATAGCTGCGTATTTATGAAATTTCTTTCTTTTACTTTTCCCTCAAAGGTATGTGCTCATTTTGCTTGATTTTGAGATTGAATGTCACAATACATAACCCATTTACAAATATTGAGGTACCAATTAGAGAAAAAAAGACTCTGTAAAACATTGAAGAAAAATAAGAACATGCTTATTACCCTATAATGCCTATATTTTCCTGCCAATAACAAACATGCATTGTTCTCTTGGTGTCTAATTTGTCAACTGCATATCTTTCTGAGTCAACATTTTGTACTTTGGGAAAGGGCTTACAAGAGAGGCAAATTGTTGTCAAATTCTATGACTGATACTTAGATTTTAACACCCTCGTAAAAACCCTTTATGTGTGCCCTAATTAAAACTTGTCTTATATGCACAAAAATTATAAAATTTATAATGAAAAGAAAAAGGATAAACAAAATTAGTAATACTTACAATTTCTTCATATTCCACAATATTGTGCACTCAGAAAGAAAAAAAATCCATTCTCTTGTATTCATTCATCTGCAATTTTTGGCAAAGTGTTAAATAGTCTGGTATTATCCAAGTACCCTTTACCCAACATCTGTAAACAAACTACTTCACAGAGTTTGACAAATTACTTCTATATCAATTTTTATCAACAAGTAACAATACATAAATTACAATGTCCATTTCATAACCCTTTTCAATCTCAGCTTATTGTTTTGGAGTCCCTTGATCTGTCTGTTATTAGCATTTACTCTCAATGGTATCCAAAGCACTATGTCTTCTTCTTCGTCTTCTATAATAATGGCAAACATACTTTTCAGACATTATGGCTATGCGTGGGGTGTTAGAAAAGAGTAGATGGTAAGCTTCTCGAGCTCCTATAATTCCACCCAAGAAGGACTTGCCATTGTGATAAAACATAGTGCAAAAAACCTTAAAACCTTACAACCTTAATCAGTATTGTAATTAACTACATATAAACTACTGTCAAGAAAAGAATTTTAGTAGGGTGATGCTTTTCTTTCTCAAATGTTTTTTATCACAACTCATGATCTATGTTTTATACAATACAAAGTCGGGGTCTTTTTACACAAACTATGTTAAATGATTGGGAAAATCATGAAACAGTAACAAAGTTACAGATCCTTGAGAAGCGTCCTGACGAAACAATGGTGCAAAACGTCACTCGCCAGCAGTTCAGAATGTGTAAAAACTTGTTTTCCGGCCGCTTTAAATCCATGATCGAGCATCAACTACTTGGTATGGCCCCCATTATCTTCAACACACCTTGGCTTCAAGCAGATTCGTCTGTCTAATGGCCGTTGTGGAATAATCCTCTATTCTGTCTGCAAGTTCTGTTGCAGTTCATCCAGAGTCTGTGGGCGAACATGCTGACACGCCCTCCAAGAATGTCCCATGTATGTTCTATCGGATTAATGTCTAGAGGCCTACCAGACCAGTCTATATGTCTAATGCTGTTGGTCCACAGAACTTCAGTCACAATTCTAGAACAATGGGGATGGGCATTACCATACATTAAAATGACATTTTGATCTGTTTACTGTGCCAGAAGGATGATAACAGGCGTAATGATCTCGTTCATAACCTTACACCAGTCATTGAACCTCGTCTGATGACAGCCAGCTCTGTTCTGTGGCAACGCTGATACCTCTCGAGACCATCAAACTCAGCATGGTACAGTCGGCAAACCGTTCATTACTGTTTCTACACACACGTCATGCCATCATTAGAATCAAGGCAGAATCTTGACTCGTCCGTTATGAGTTTGTGACGACAACAAATGACCTTCAGTCTCGATGTTGATGTGCCCATTTTCATCTTTGCCGTCGATGTTTTTGGGGAAGTTGGATCCGTTGAAGTGGTATCTTGGACCTTAGACCTTCTGTGTGAAGCACGTTCCTCACGGTTTGGGTGGAAACTCTGTTTCCTGACACCCTCTGAATGTCATTTTGCAACGATATGACCTTTGTGAGCCATTTGCAACGGACTAAGGTTGCAACGTTACGGTCTTCACGAGGTGTTGAACTCTTTGACGACCAGAACGTGGTCCCTATGTCATCTGTCCAGTTTGATTGTATCGCGTTATTGCTCTTGAGACAACGCTGCGATGAAAATTAAAGTGAATGGCAGCAGCAGTCTTGGTAGCCCCACCCTGTAGCATCCCGAGAATTTAAGCCACTTCATTTGGAGTCAAGTGACGTCTTGGCATGATTCAAATGTTAATGACATCAGAGTTGTCAAATTGGCGCGTTATAAGCACACACGGGGCTAATGCCAAGTTTGAAATCTGTATATGCGACACGTTTTGCATTCATGTTTTGGGGGGGTGAGTGTGTTCTAATATCGTGATAGCTGTTTTTGGAGACGATATCATTGAGTATTCTTTAAAGCGTGTTTAAGCATAGATATGGCTGTCTGAATAACAAATCTGTGCAAAAAAATCCTCGTGTATGAAAAGAATATTGAGAGAATTACTTTTGTTGCTTAACTTTTTGTGATGAGTATATATGAAGCAAGCGCTGACTTAAAACCAAGGGTTGTGTCAGCGTTTACTACATAAGTTGGTAACTGTACTACAGTTCGGGGAAAATAAGAGAATTTCATGTAGTCAATTGTAGTTGAGGGTATTTGGAAAGCTAAGTGATGGTGGTGCCGTGATTGCCTTTTATGTGGTTGTAAATATTGCTGTGGGTCTACATCTACGCGTTGGTATACCATTTTGTAAAAGAGAGAAAGCCTACCAAACTGTTTGCGAGACTGCAGTGAATTCCATTTTAAATCATTGAGGATATTTGTCACTTTGCCTGGTATCTTGCTGTAATTGTTTATTGCAAAGCGAGCTGCTTGTCGTTGTATATTCTCAATTCTATCAATATCTTTTTGATGGTAAGGGTTCCACACACTCGAGAAGTACTGTAAGGTTGGTCTGACAATGATGTTATAGGCTGCGTTTTTTGTTGGCTCTTAGACGAATGAATGTTGCGCTTAAGGAAGCCTAAACTTTGAGATGCCTTACTGGAAATCTTGTTTATGTGAGGGGACCAATAAAAACTTGATGATACCTCAACTCTAAGATAAGTGACTTGACTGACAACAGTCAGAGGCTGGCTATGCAGAGTATAAGAAGTAGAAATGGGTTTCTTAATTTTTGATATATGCATGATATAACACTTAGCTATATTGAAGGACATCTTCCACTTTTGCTCCCACAATGACAGACTGTCTAGGTCCTGCTGCAGCTGAGCTGTGTCTGAAGCCGTCTTTATTGGCCTATAGATTACACAGTCATCTGCAAACAGGCGGACATTTGACTTTACAGTGTCCGGTAAGTCATTAATGTAAAGCAGAAATAGACGAGGCCCCAATATCGATCCCTGTGGAACACCCGAAAGAACAGGAGCTGTGCTTCACTCTGCGCCATCAACAATAACTGTTTGTTGCCTATAACTGAGGAAAGATTTTATCCAAGCATTTGTGCTGTCCCTTATACCATAATGTGCTAATTTCAATAGAAGTCTTTCATGTTGGACAACATCAAATGCTTTGCTAAAATCCATTATGGCTACATCAAGCATGAATAAAGCCAATAAGTTGGGTCTCACAGGACCATATGGCACGGAAACCATGCTGATTGTCAACAAGAATATTGAACTCATCAAGGTGGTCTAAGATGTTACTGACCACTATGTGTTCGAGCACTTTGCAAGTAATGCGTCATGACAAAAGGGGGCTTGGTGCAAAAAAATTATCTGACCTAATTCCTTATTTATTCATAGACTGAAATTGATGAACTAAAATTCCGCAGAATGTTCCTTTGCCATCTCACTAAGTGTATATAGTGTCAAGGTTCTTTCATGTTATACTGCATCATAGACAAATGGGTCTTATAGCAAAAAATGACATTTCGATCGATTTCTACCAGCCACCGAGAATTGCATTATGCTATTAGAGGAAATATAATGTTGTGATTTGTTGTGTTAAAGAATGAAGAAATCAAATACGGATTAACAGCAATACTTGATGCTCCACTTACTAAATTATAACTAAAACTCATAAACCCTTCCGAAACCCTTCTCAAATAAATAAAAAAAAATCAGGATAAAATCGGTCCAGGGACACATAGGGTCACTAGGGTCATATTTGAAAATAGTGGCGGGAAGACCTTTTTCAAATAAAATTGAAACTTTTTCAACCCACACAGGGACACAATCGACCCAATCGGATAACCCTTGTTAACCCTTGGTAACCATGGACTACACATGGTTATATTATGTTACCACACGTTACAAAAAGTATATTTAATTCTTATTTATAGAGTAACCCTGGGTAACCTTGGGTAACCCTGGATTTTAGGTTACCAAATGTTACCCACAGTAAATTTAGTTTTAATAATAGGGTAACCCTGGGTTACCTTGGGTAACCCTGGGTTAAACGAGGTTACATAAGTTACCCTATGTTATCCGAAGTAAAATTATTTTAGTAACAGGGTAACCCTGGGCTACCTTGGGTAACCATGGGTTAAATGTGGTTAATTTAGGATACCATATGTTACCCAAAGTGAAGTTATTTTTAGTAACAGGGTAACCCTGGGTTACCTTGGTTAACCCTAGGTTACATTAGGCTACCATATTTTATCAAAGGAAAAGTTATTTTTAGTAACAGGGAAACCTAGGGTTAGGGTTACCCTGGGTCACCATGGGTTACACTTGGTTACATTACGTTACCATATGTTACTCAAAGAAAACTTATTTTTACTAACGAGGTAATCCTTGGTTACCTTGGGTAACAACTCACGAATCTTTGTTTTTCCACAAAGTTTTCAAAACACACTACAGTACAGAAAATAAGGCAACTAAAACAACAAAAAAATGAAAAACAGCGAAAATTTATTTTATCTATTATCAAAACTCAGGTCTGGAAAAGATAGAACGCATGTCACGGCTGATCTGGATAGTAGTTGTTGTAATATGCGTAAGTGCTGACCGATCAGGATTATTTTTTTTTCTCGTCACAAAATTGATTTATATGTATAAAGTATTTTCATTCCTGACTAGGATATAGATCCGACTTAGTATATATGCAGGCTGATCTGGATCAATAGTTCGCCTTAAAGGCCGTTACAAGTAGTTTCGAAAACCGCATTTAACAGGATCGAATTTTATGTGAAAAATATACATGCAAAAGAAAAAACCAAAAATAAACATACCTTAATAAAAAAAATATTTAAGGAATGAATGCAATTTTATTTTTTTCATGGAGGTATGAACAATAAAATCTAATCACACTATGAATCCGCGAAGCGGTTCATACAAAAGTGTGATTAGATTTTATTTTTCATACCTCCATGAAAAAAATTAAATTGCATTCATTTCTTATAATTTAATAATACATTTTATTACCGTAAATAGTAATATTTGCGACTAGAAAAGATGAGAAATCGTCCAGACTATGTTCAAAGAAGCGGACAGATGTGCGATATCTGGCCGCTGCCAAGGTATTCAGATCTTACCCACGTGCCGTTCCGTGATGAAAACTTTAAATGACGTCATAAAGAGCGTGCGTAACTGCAACGTTGTTTACAGCGAATTCAGTCGTCGTAACGTTATCTTCCATCCTCTCAAGTGCGTTTTAAGCAATAAGTATTTGATATTGAGTTTGTTTAAACCAGAAAATCTATTTAAGAGTAAGATTTGAGTATAAAGCTTGCAGTTTAATACTCAAAACGAACGTAATATGCCGATTTGTACAGGGCACGTCCATTTATCCATATTGTTGACTCCGAAAGAAGTTCGGGCAATGTCATTTTTTTTCATGGAGTTATGAAAATTTTTTTTAGCCAATCAAAACGCTCGGATTTTTATTAAATCAACTAATATTAAATTATTAGACAATAATACAAAAGAACTATTAATTTCGATAAAAATCAATTTAATCCCTATCTACACACAATTTTCTAAAACACTGTGAATTTATATTAATCAATCTATTGTCCAGATCAAGCTTCAAATGACAATTCATACTTTAAAATGTCATTCATCAAGTCATATGATTAAAGCAACCAATCAGTAGAGAGTGGGCGGGGTAATGTTCAAAACTGAAAAGTTCAAACTGCGTAAAACGTCTATTCCTTGCCCTAACCCTGAACCTAACCCTGACCCAACCCTAACCCTGACCCTTACCCTAACCCTAACCCTGACCCAAACCCTGACCCAAACCCTGACCGAAACCCTAACCCTGACCCAAACCTTGACCCTAACCCTGACCCAAACCCTGACCCAAACCATAACCTTAACCTTAACCCTAACCCTGACCCTTACCCTGACCCAAACCCTAACCCTTACCCTAACCCTTTTGGAATTTTAGTGTACATCGAAGGGAGTCAAAGGGTGTCTATTGTAATCTTATCGGACATCGAAGGGAGTCAAAGGGAGTCTTGGGGAGTGAAAGAGTGTCTTTTGGAATCTTATTGGACATCGAAGGGAGATGAAGGGAGTCAATGGTAGAGAAAGGGAGTCTATTGGAATCTTATTGGACATCAAAGGGAATCAAAGGGAGTCTTGGGGAGTGAAAGGGAGTCTATTGGAATCTTATGGGGCATTGAAAGGAGTCTAGGGAAGGTAGTGCACAATCCGGAGCAGACTCTAGGATTATTAAGGAACACAAAACTGCAAGTTGTCAACGAGAATACTATTACGCGCATGATGCGCAGGTCTTTTCAATTGTAAGCATTTAGTGTTACAAGAGTGTAATTTTCTGGTTGATTATAATCTTCTTGAGATGCATGGTCATGTCCTTGAATTTGACAAGATGCCTTTGATTTATGACAATCGGGGTCCTCTATTCTTCATTAGCTCCACTGGACGAAGGCCAGCGGGGCTAATGTAATGGCCCTGTGTCCGTCGTGCGTCCGTGCGTCCGTTTGTCCTTCCGTGTGTCAGCTTTTTCTTTAAACATCTTCTCCAAAACAACTGGACCAATTTCAACCAAACTGCACAGGAATCTTCCTTGCATGAACCTTTTTTTGCAAATTCCCCCCCCCCCCAAAAAAAAAATCCGTGTGTAGCTTGAATTTTAATTAAATAAATTGAATTTTCGAAAACAATTTAAAAATCTTCATCTCAAAAATTATTGGACCAATTTGAAAAAAAAACTTCACAAGAATCTTCCTTGCATGAATCTTTTCCAAATTCCTTCAAAAAATTATATTCCGTGTAGAGCTTGAATTTTAATTAAATTATAATAATTAAATTTTCCAAAAATCTTTAATAATCTTCTTCTCCAAAACTATCGGAAAAAAAGCAAAAATGCAAACACGTTTAAAATTGCTTCTTTTGTTAAACTAGCTTTATGATCTTCTTTGCAAAATTATTAGGGATGGGAACAAGTACTCGATTAATCGAGTACTCGATCGAACGTCCGAGTATCGATTACCAATATCACTAACCGAGTAATCGGAAAGAAAAAAAATATATCAGCAGGAAAATGAAAATTCGTTTCCAAACTCAAGTTGTTGAAAATACCAATCTCTCTTTTCCAACACTGTACCGTGCAAAAGCTAGAGTAAGCAACACCTGGTCGTCCGCCGATTATCTAATCCCTCGGTTTTGTCCTAATTTGCAATCAAGTGCCATCAGCTATTGTTCTCGCTATCAAACAATGTCATAAATTTTCGAACCTTCGCCGCTCTTTACTCTGATTTCGGGCGATGCATTTGTAAGATTTACCTTAGAGTTGATTGGGTAATGCAATATTCGATCAGCCGATTAATTAGTCTGGTTCCCGCTTCTGATACACTACATTGTAAAATCCGTAGTAGATTTCAGGTGCGGGAACCAGACTACCGATTAATGGATTATTGTTAAGATTTCATTGTATTGCTATAAATGAATAAGCATTTTGTTTCAAATAATTCTATGAATTAATATTGAGGATTTGAATAACGTTTTGTAAAAATAACAGGCATTTTTTTGGTAACGCGCTTTGAATATCAGATCAAATTTATGTGCCATTCATTCTGTCAACGGACGTTGTGATGTAAAGTCTTGATTATGTGCTTTAGCGTTAGCATTAGTAATAAGATTACAAATAAATACTAAATGTTTGTTTTAAGTTTTAATATACTTAAAAGAAAAAGTTTAGTCAGTATTTTTGATTGTCAATTATTCGGCCAAAATACAACATATCAGTGTAAAATTTCACACAATATTTGTTCAATCAACGTTTAACAAACATCATCAAATAATGTTGCTAAATTTTTGTTTTTTAGGTTTGTGCTAAAAGAATTTCAAAATGTGACAGGTGCACTTGCTGCAGTTAAGGCGCAAGTCTTTTTTCTGTATAAATGTATGGAAACCAAAGACAATAGCCCAGATACAAAAAATCCACAATAAAATTTGTAACAGCTTACATGATTTTAGCACCCTGGCTTAATCAATTTGGCCAAAAATGACAATGTTAGAAACCATCTACCTAACCTACAAACTCTGGGGGTTTCCCACAGTTTGAACTTGACAGGCACTTTTTGTTTTAAGCTTTGGTGTAGTTGTTGTCAAGAATGGGCACATGCATGAGATTTTGGTCATTGATACCTCTGGAAACAGCGTATCTAGAATAAACGTTAATTGTGACGTCATCAAGTTACGTCACGCCCAAACTGACAAAAACATTGAAAATTGATAACACTGTAACCAATTTGTTCAATAATGACATTTTGTTTAAAGAAGTCTGTCTTTTACTTGCCTGGCCATTTACCCGATAGTTGGCTTTTCGAGCATTGGCTAAGCCAGATCTCAGGCATTGTTTGACAAATATTGAATGTCAGTTATTTTCTTCAAATTGTCCGTCTACAATAAAAAAAACTTTGTATCAGTGATAAACCAGCTACTGGTCCTGACAGAACGATATCTTGAAAACGCAGTAAAATGCTAGGAGCAACAGGTTTGGTGCTAAAGTTACCACAATCTACTGTCAATTCCATTAAAAAGAAGTTTTCTCACTCACAGTCCTTTATCCTTTAAATCTATTTTTCTAGAAGCACTTGACATTGTTGCACCAGTAAAAGAGATCAGAATCAAACATCGATCAGAGCCCTGGATAAATCCAGAAGTCCTTGAATGCATAAAATCTAAAGATAGGGCATGGTCAGTATATAGAACAAACAGAACTGATTCCAACTATGAACTTTTTCAAAAATTTACGGAACAAGGCTCAATATTCTATTTTTAAAGCAAAGAAAAATTATTTTAAAGATACTTGTAAAGAATATAAAAATTTATAGAAGCAGCCACATCACATTCTTATTGTACTAGATTTAGCAGAAATGGTTGCTTTGCTGTTCCAAAGGTAGGGACCCATGGAAGAAAGTCATTTTCTTATATGGGTTGCAGCCTTTGGAACAGCTTACAAACGACACTCAAAAATGAATCATCCATTTCGACGTTCAAAACCAGTGTCCGCAAATATCTACTGGAGTCTTTATAACAATGATTTGTACAATCTCTTTATCTGTGATATTTTGCATTTGTCTTTATTTAAAGTCATGTTCATTTTATTTGTGATAACTTTATTTAGTCATTTTAATTGTGATAACTTGATTTAACTTAATAACTCAATTTAGTAATGTTTGATATGCCTCTCTGCGTCAGCCACATCCAGACATGGGTCCACAATGGAAATAAGAGATCATGAATCTCTTTTTTGTGTCAACCCAGGTTTGGATGGGGCAGACATGGGTTATATAACATACTGTGATACTTTTTACCATTATGTTTTATAACATGTACCATTATTGTCATCATCTTTTAGCAAATAAAATCCAAATTCATCCACAGTCAACAGAGAGACTTCTATTCTACCAAGAAATGATACAAAGATCGATTTTTCATGTCAATGACCAGGAATTCAGACTACAAAAAGCCACTGCTGAAGCTGTGACTTTTCAATTTGACCCCTTTTGGAATGAATTGTCGAAAAGAAGGTTAAGTAAAACAACAATTGTATTTCACCGACTTGGTTGAAATTTGTTGAAGATTTTTATGAGTAAAAATTTTGGCATTGTAAAACGTTTTAGACAAAATTATTGACCAAAAACTTTATACCGACTAAACTTTTTCATCTCAGTATATAAAGCAGGG
>OY804610.1:26189733-26204868 GCA_963680895.1 Fragum sueziense
TGATACAGCAGCTTGAACCGTTGATACTGCAGCTTGAACCGTTGATACTGCAGCTTGTACCGTTAATACTGCAGCTTGTACCGTTGATACTGCAGCTTGTATCGTTGATACTGCAGCTTGTACCGTTGGGACTACAGCTTGTATCGTTGATACTGCATATTGTATCGTTGATACTGCAGCTTGTACCGTTGGGACTGCAGCTTGTATCATTGATACTGCAGCTTGTATTGTTAATACTGCAGCTTGAACCGTTGATACTGCAGCTTGTATCGTTGATACTGCAGCTTGTACCTTTGGGACTGCAGCTTTTATCGTTGATACTGCAGCTTTTATCGTTGATACTGCAGCTTGTATCGTTGAAACTACAGCTTGTATCGTTGATACTGCAGCTTGAACCGTTGATACTGCAGCTTGTACCGTTAATACTGCAGCTTGTACCGTTGATACTGCAGCTTGTGTCGTTGATATTGCAGCTTGTATCGTTGATACTGCAGCTTGTATCGTTGATACTGCAGCTTGTATCGTTGATACTGCAGCCTGTATCGATGATACTGCAGCATGTTTCGTTGAAACTGCAGCTTGTATCGTTGATACTGCAGCTTGTATCGTTGATACTGCAGTTTTTACCGTTGATACTGCATCTTGTATCGTTGAAACAGCAGCTTGTACCGTTGAAACTGCAATTTGTACCGATGGGACTGCAGCTTTTATCGTTGATACTGCAGCTTGTACCGTTGAAACTGCAGTTTTTACCGTTGATACTGCATCTTGTATCGTTGAAACTGCAGCTTGTACCGTTGAAACTGCAGTTTCTATCGTTGGGACTGCAGCTTGTATCGTTGATACTGCAGCGTGTAAGGTTGGAACTGCAGCTTGTATCGTTGATACTGCAGCTTGTATCGTTGACAACGATACAAGCTGCAGTATCAACGGTACAAACTGCAGTCCCAACGGTACAAACTGCAGTATCGAAGGTCCAAGCTGCAGTATCAACGGTACAAACTGCAGTTTCAACGATACAAGCTGCAGTTTCAACGGTACAAGCTGCAGTATCAACGGTACAAGCTGCAGTATCAACGGTACAAGCTGTATTTTCAACGTCACAAGCTGCAGTATCAACGATACAAGCTGCAGTATCAACGATGCAAGCTGCAGTCCCAAATATACAAGCTGCAGTATCAACGGTACAAGCTGCAGTATCAACGATGCAAGCTGCAATCCCAACGGTACAAGCTGCAGTATCAACGGTACAAGCTGCAGTATCAACAATACAAGCTGCAGTATCAACGGTACAAGCTGCAGTATTAACGGTACAAGCTGCAGTATCAACGGTTCAAGCTGCAGTATCAACGATACAAGCTGCTTTTGACATAATCATTTTTTGAAATCTTTCTTAAGAAGGGAGATGTGATGTATATTTAAGACGACAACGATTCTGTACTACTATCTAATTATTTAAAAACTTATACCATGTCTACATGTTGTAAAAAGCTTGATTGAGCAGACGCTCATTGATTAAAGAAAGTTCGAAGACAATGGCTTTTGTTGAATGATTCCGACATAACACCGTTGATACTGCAGCTTGTATCGTTGATACTGCAGCTTGTACCGTTGGGATTGCAGATTGTATCGTTGATACTGCAGCTTGTACCGTTGATACTGCAGCTTGTACCGTTGATACTGCAGCTTGTATATTTGGGACTGCAGCTTGTATCGTTGATACGGCAGCTTGTACCGTTGATACTGCAGCTTGTACCGTTGGGATTGCAGCTTGCATCGTTGATACTGCAGCTTGTATCGTTGATACTGCAGCTTGTATTGTTGATACTGCAGCTTGTACCGTTGATACTGCAGCTTGTATTGTTGATACTGCAGCTTGTACCGTTGATACTGCAGCTTGTACCGTTGGGATTGCAGCTTGCATCGTTGATACTGCAGCTTGTACCGTTGATACTGCAGCTTGTATATTTGGGACTGCAGCTTGCATCGTTGATACTGCAGCTTGTATCGTTGATACTGCAGCTTGTGACGTTGAAAGTACAGCTTGTACCGTTGATACTGCAGCTTGTACCGTTGATACTGCAGCTTGTACCGTTGAAACTGCAGCTTGTATCGTTGAAACTGCAGTTTGTACCGTTGATACTGCAGCTTGGACCTTCGATACTGCAGTTTGTACCGTTGGGACTGCAGTTTGTACCGTTGATACTGCAGCTTGTATCGTTGTCAACGATACAAGCTGCAGTATCAACGATACAAGCTGCAGTTCCAACCTTACACGCTGCAGTATCAACGATACAAGCTGCAGTCCCAACGATAGAAACTGCAGTTTCAACGGTACAAGCTGCAGTTTCAACGATACAAGATGCAGTATCAACGGTAAAAACTGCAGTTTCAACGGTACAAGCTGCAGTATCAACGATAAAGCTGCAGTCCCATCGGTACAAATTGCAGTTTCAACGGTACAAGCTGCTGTTTCAACGATACAAGATGCAGTATCAACGGTAAAAACTGCAGTATCAACGATACAAGCTGCAGTATCAACGATACAAGCTGCAGTTTCAACGAAACAAGCTGCAGTATCATCGATACAGGCTGCAGTATCAACGATACAAGCTGCAGTATCAACGAAACAAGCTGCAGTATCAACGATACAAGCTGCAGTATCAACGATACAAGCTGCAGTATCATCGATACAAGCTGCAGTCCCAACGGTACAAGCTGCAATATCAACGACACAAGCTGCAGTATCAACGGTACAAGCTGCAGTATTAACGGTACAAGCTGCAGTATCAACGGTTCAAGCTGCAGTATCAACGATACAAGCTGTAGTTTCAACGATACAAGCTGCAGTATCAACGATAAAAGCTGCAGTATCAACGATAAAAGCTGCAGTCCCAAAGGTACAAGCTGCAGTATCAACGATACAAGCTGCAGTATCAACGGTTCAAGCTGCAGTATTAACAATACAAGCTGCAGTATCAATGATACAAGCTGCAGTCCCAACGGTACAAGCTGCAGTATCAACGATACAATATGCAGTATCAACGATACAAGCTGTAGTCCCAACGGTACAAGCTGCAGTATCAACGATACAAGCTGCAGTATCAACGGTACAAGCTGCAGTATTAACGGTACAAGCTGCAGTATCAACGGTTCAAGCTGCAGTATCAACGGTTCAAGCTGCTGTATCAACGGTACAAGCTGCAGTTTCAACGATACAAGCTGCAGTATCAACGGTACAAGTTGCAGTCCAAACGATACAAGCTGCAGTATCAAAGATAAAAGCTGCAGTATCATTAATACAAGCTGTAGTTTCAACGATACAAGCTGCAGTATCAACGATACAATCTGCAGTATGAACGATTCAAGCTGCAGTATCAACGATACAATCTGCAGTATCAACGGTACAAGCTGCAATATCAACGGTACAAACTGCAGTATCAACTATACAAGCTGCAGTTTCAACGATACAAGCTGCAGTATCAACGGTAAAAGCTGCAGTATCAACGATACAAGCTGCAATATCAACGATACAAACTGCAGTTTCATCGATACAGGCTGCAGTATCAACAATACAAGCTGCAGTATCAACGATACAAGCTGCAGTATCAACGATACAAGCTGCAGTTTCATCGATACAGGCTGCAGTATCAACGATACAAGCTGCAGTATCAACGATACAAGCTGCAGTATCAACGACACAAGCTGTAGTATCAACGATACAAGCTGCAGTCCCAACGGTACAAGCTGCAGTCACAACGATAAAAGCTGCAGTATCAACGATACAAGCTGCAGTATCAACGATACAAGCTGCAGTATCACTGGTACAAGCTGCAGTATCAACGGTACAAGCTGCAGTATCAACGGTAAAAACTGAAGTATCAACAGTACAAGCTGCAGTATCAACGATACAAGCTGCAGTATCAACGCTACAAGCTGCAGTATCAACGGTCCAAGCTGCAGTATCAACAGTACAAGCTTCTGTATCAACGATACAAGCTGCAGTATAAATGGAACAAGCTGCAGTATCAACGGTACAAGCTGAAGTATCAACGGTACAGGCTGCAGTATCAACGGTACAAAATTCAGAATCAGCGATACAAGCTGCAGTATAAACGATACAAGCTGTAGAATCAACGATACAGGCTGTAGTATCAACGGTACAAAATGCAGTCCAACGATACATACTGCAGTATCAACGGTAAAAGCTGCAGTATCAACAATACAAGCTGTAGTATCAACGATACAAGCTGCAGTATCAAGGATACAAGCTGCAGTATCAACGGTACAAACTGCAGTCCAACGGTTCAAGCTGCTGTATCAACGGTACAAGCTGCAGTTTCAACGATACAAGCTGCAGTATCAACGGTACAAGTTGCAGTCCAAACGATACAAGCTGCAGTATCAACGATAAAAGCTGCAGTATCAACGTTACAAGCTGCAGTATCAATGGTAAAAGCTGCAGTATCAACGATACAAGCTGCAGTATCAACGATAAAAGCTGCAGTCCCATCGGTACAAATTGCAGTTTCAACGGTACAAGCTGCTGTTTCAACGATACAAGATGCAGTATCAACTGTAAAAACTGCAGTATCAACGATACAAGCTGCAGTATCAACGATACAAGCTGCAGTTTCAACGAAACAAGCTGCAGTATCAACGGTAAAAGCTGCAGTATCAACGATACAAGCTGCAATTTCAACGATACAAGCTGCAGTATCAACGATACAAGCTGCAGTATCAACGATACAAGCTGCAGTATCAACGATACAAGCTGCAGTATCATCGATACAAGCTGCAGTCCCAACGGTACAAGCTGCAGTATCAACGACACAAGCTGCAGTATCAACGGTACAAGCTGCAGTATTAACGGTACAAGCTGCAGTATCAACGGTTCAAGCTGCAGTATCAACGATACAAGTTGTAGTTTCAACGATACAAGCTGCAGTATCAACGATACAAGCTGCAGTATCAACGGTACGAGCTGCACTATCAACGGTAAACACTGAAGTATCAACAGTAAAAGCTGCAGTATCAACAGTTTGTATCGTTGAAATTGCAGCTTGTATCGTTGATACCGCAGCTTTTACCGTTGATACTGCAGCTTGTATCGTTGAAACTGCAGCTTGTACGGTTGGGACTGCAGTTTGTACCGTTGATATTGCAGCTTGTACCGTTGATACTGCAGATTGTATCGTTGATACTGCAGCTTGATTCTTTCATACTTCAGATTGTATCGTTGCAGTATCAACGGTACAAGTTGCAGTCCAAACGATACAAGCTGCAGTATCAACGATAAAAGCTGCAGTATCAACGGTACAAGCTGCAGTATCAATGGTAAAAGCTGCAGTATCAACGATACAAGCTGCAGTATAAACGGTACAAGCTGCAGTCCCAACGATACAAGCTTCAGTATCAACGATACAAGCTCTAATATCAACGGTACAAACTGTGGAATCAACGATACAAGCGGCAGTTTCAACGATACAAGCTACAGTATCAACGGTGAAAGCTGCAGTATCAACGATACAAGCTGCAATATCAACGATACAAGCTGCAGTTTCATCGATACAGGCTGCAGTATCAACGATACAAGCTGCAGTATCAACGATACAAGCTGCAGTATCAACGATACAAGCTGCAGTATCAACGATACAAGCTGCAGTATCATCGATACAAGCTGCAGTCCCAACGGTACAAGCTGCAGTATCAACGACACAAGCTGCAGTATCAACGGTACAAGCTGCAGTATTAACGGAACAAGCTGCAGTATCAACGGTTCAAGCTGCAGTATCAACGATACAAGTTGTAGTTTCAACGATACAAGCTGCAGTATCAACGATACAAGCTGCAGTATCAACGATACAAGCTGCAGTCCCAAAGGTACAAGCTGCAGTATCAACGATACAAGCTGCAGTATCAACGGTACATGCTGCAGTATTAACAATACAAGCTGCAGTATCAATTATACAAGCTGCAGTCCCAACGGTACAAGCTGCAGTACCAACGATACAATCTGAAGTATGAAAGAATCAAGCTGCAGTATCAACGATACAATCTGCAGTATCAACGGTACAAGCTGCAATATCAACGGTACAAACTGCAGTCCCAACCGTACAAGCTGCAGTTTCAACGATACAAGCTGCAGTATCAACGGTAAAAGCTGCGGTATCAACGATACAAGCTGCAATTTCAACGATACAAACTGTTGATACTGCAGCTTTTACTGTTGATACTTCAGTGTTTACCGTTGATAGTGCAGCTCGTACCGTTGATACTGCAGCTTGTATCGTTGATACTGCAGCTTATATCGTTGATACTGCAGCTTGAATCGTTCATACTGCAGATTGTATCGTTGATACTGCAGCTTATATCGTTGATACTGCGGCTTGTACCGTTGAAACTGCAGTTTGTACCGTTGATACTGCATCTTGTATCGTTGATAATGCAGCTTGTACCGGTGATACTGCAGCTTGTATCTTTGATACCGCAGCTTGTATCGTTGAAATTGCAGCCTGTATTGATGAAACTGCAGCTTGTATCGTTGACATTGCAGTTTGTATCGTTGATACTGCAGCTTTTACCGTTGATACTGCAGCTTGTTTCGTTGAAACTGCAGCTTGTATCGTTGATACTGCAGCTTGTATCGTTGATACTGCAGTTTTTACCGTTGATACTGCATCTTGTATCGTTGAAACAGCAGCTTGTACCGTTGAAACTGCAATTTGTACCGATGGGACTGCAGCTTTTATCGTTGATACTGCAGCTTGTACCGTTGAAACTGCAGCTTTTACCGTTGATACTGCATCTTGTATCGTTGAAACTGCAGCTTGTACCGTTGAAACTGCAGTTTGTATCGTTGGGACTGCAGCTTGTATCGTTGATACTGCAGCTTGTATCGTTGATACTGCAGCTTGTATCGTTGATACTGCAGCTTTTACTGTTGATACTTCAGTTTTTACCGTTGATAGTGCAGCTTGTACCGTTGATACAGCAGCTTGTATCGTTGATACTGCAGCTTATATCGTTGATACTGCAGCTTGAATCGTTCATACTGCTGATTGTATCGTTGATACTGCAGCTTGTACCCTTGGGATTGCAGCTTGTATCGTTGATACTGCAGGTTGTATCGTTGATACTGCAGCTTGTATCGTTGATACTGCAGCTTGAATCGTTGATACTGCAGCTTGAATCGTTGAAATTGCAGCCTGTATCGATGAAACTGCAGCTTGTATCGTTGACATTGCAGCTTGTATCGTGGATAGTGCAGCTTTTACCGTTGATACTGCAGCTTGTATCGTTGAAACTGCAGCTTGTATCGTCGATACTGCAGTTTGTACCGATGATATTGCAGCTTGTATCGTTGATACTGGAACTTGTATCGTTTGGACTGCAGCTTGTACCGTTTATACTGCAGCTTGTATCGTTGATACTGCAGTTTGTACCGTTGATACTGCAGCTTGTACCGTTGATACTGCAGCTTGTACTGTTGATACTGCAACTTGCACCGTTGATACTGCAGCTTGTATCGTTGAAACTGCAGCTTGTATCGTTGATACTGCAACTTGTATCGTTGATACTTCAGTTTGTACTGTTGAACTGCAGTTTTTACCGTTGATAGAGCAGATTGTATCGTTGATACTGCAGTTTGTACCGTTGATACTGCAGTTTGAACCGTTGGGACTGCAGCTTTTATCGTTGATACTGCAGCTTGTACCGTTGAAATTGCAGTTTGTACCGTTGGGACTGCAGCTTATATCGTTGATACTGCGGCTTGTACCGTTGAAACTGCAGTTTGTACCGTTGATACTGCATCTTGTATCGTTGATAATGCAGCTTGTACCGGTGATACTGCAGCTTGTATCTTTGATACCGCAGCTTGTTAGGTTGGAACTGCAGCTTGTATCGTTGATACTTCAGCTTGTATCGTTGATACTGCAGCTTGTACTGTTGATACTTCAGTTTTTAACGTTGATACTGCAGCTTGTACCGTTGATACTGCAGCTTTTATCCTTGATACTGCAGCTTATATCGTTGATACTGCAGCTTGAATCGTTCTAACTGCAGATTGTACCGTTGATACTGCAGCTTGTTTCGTTGATACTGCAACTTGTACCGTTCATAGTGCAGCTTGTGTCGTTGATACTGCAGCTTGTATCGTTGATACTGCAGCTTTTACCGTTGATACTGCAGCTTGTATCGTTGAAACTGCAGCTTGTACCGTTGATACTGCAGTTTGTACTGTTGATATTGCAGCTTTTATCGTTGATACTGGAGCTTGTATCGTTGGGACTGCAGCTGGTACCATTTATACTGCAGCTTGTATCGTTGATACTGCAGCTTGTACCGTTGATACTGCTGCTTGTACCGTTGATACTGCAGCTTGTATCGTTGATACTGCAGCTTGAACCGTAGGACTGCAGTTTGTACCGTTGATACTGAAGCTTTTATCCTTGATACTGCAGCTTGTATCGTTGATTCTGCGGTACAAACTGCAGTATCAACGGTACAAGCTGCAGTATCAACGATACAAGCTGCAGTATCAACGGTACAAGCTGCAGTATCAACAGTACAAGCTGCTGTATCAACGATACAAGCTGCAGTATCAACGGTTCAAGCTGCAGTATCAACGATACAAGCTGAAGTATCAACGATACAAGCTGTAGTATCAAGGGTACAAACTGCAGTATCAACGGTACAAGCTGCAGTATCAAGGATACAAGCTGCAGTATCAACGGTACAAGCTGCAGTATCAACAGTACAAGCTGCTGTATCAACGATACAAGCTGCAGTATCAACGGTACAAGCTCCAGTATCAACGATACAAGGTGCAGTATCAACGATACAAGCTGCCGTATAAACGGTACAAGCCGCTGTATCAACGGTACAAGCTGCAGTATCAACGGTACAAGCTGCAGTATCAACGATACAAGCTGCAGTCCCAACGGAACAAGCTGCAGTTATAACGGTACAACTGCAGTATCAACGGTAAAAGCTGTAGTATCAACCATACAATGTGCAGTATCAACGGTACAAACTGCAGTCACAACGGCTCAAGCTGCAGTATCAACGATACAAGCTGCAGTATCAACGGTACAAGCTGCAGTATCAATGGTACAAGCTGCAGTATCAACGGTACAAGCTGCAGTATCAACGATACAAACTGCAGTACCAACTATACAAGCTGCAGTATCAACGATAAAAGCTGCAGTCCCAACGGTTCAAACTGCAGTATCAACTGTACAAACTGCAGTATCAACGATACAATCTGCTCTATCAACGGTACAAACTGCAGTCCAACAGTACAAACTGAAGTATCAACGATACAAGGTGCAGTATCAACGATACAAGCTGCAGTTTCAACGATACAAGCTGCAGTATCAACGGTGCAAGCTGCAGTATCAACAGTACAAGCTGCAGTATCAACGGTACAAGCTGCAGTATCAACGGTACAAACTGCAGTATCAACGATACAAGCTGCAGTATAAACGGTACAACCTGCAGTCCAAACGATACAAGTTCCAGTATCAACGATACAAGCTGCAATATCATCGGTACAAACTGCAGTATCAACGATACGAGCTGCAGTTTCAACGATACAAGCTGCAGTATCAACGGTAAAAGCTGCACTATCCACGATACAAGCTGCAATGTCAACGATACAAGCTGCAGTTTCATCGATACAGGCTGCAGTTTCAACGATACAAGCTGCAGTATCAACGATACAAGCTGCAGTATCAACGATACAACCTGCAGTATCAACGATACAAGCTGCAATCCCAAGGGTACAAGCTTTAGTATCAACGATACAATCTGCAGTATGAACGATTCAAGCTGCAGTATCAACGATATAAGCTGCAGTATCAACGATACAAGCTGCAGTATCAACGGTACAAGCTGCACTATCAACGGTAAAAACTGAAGTATCAACAGTAAAAGCTGCAGTATCAACGATACAAGCTGCAGTATCAACGATACAAGCTGCAGTATCAACGATACAACCTGCAGTATCAACGATACAAGCTGCAATCCCAAGGGTACAAGCTGCAGTATCAACGATACAATCTGCAGTATGAACGATTCAAGCTGCAGTATCAACGATATAAGCTGCAGTATCAACGATACAAGCTGCAGTATCAACGGTACAAGCTGCACTATCAACGGTAAAAACTGAAGTATCAACAGTAAAAGCTGCAGTATCAACGATACAAGCTGCAGTATCAACGATACAAGCTGCAATTCCAACCTTACACGCTGCAGTATCAACGATACAAGCTGCAGTCCCAACGATACAAACTGCAGTTTCAACGGTACAAGCTGCAGTTTCAACGATACAAGATGCAGTATCAACGGTAAAAACTGCAGTTTCAACGATACAAGCTGCAGTTTCAACGAAACAAGCTGCAGTATCAACGGTAAAAGCTGCAGTATCAACGATACAAGCTGCAATGTCAACTATACAAGCTGCAGTTTCATCAATACAGGCTGCAATTTCAACGATACAAGCTGCAGTATCAACGATACAAGCTGCAGTATCAACGACACAAGCTGCAGTATGAACGATTCAAGCTGCAGTATCAACGATACAAGCTGCAGTATCAACGGTACAAGCTGCACTATTAACGGTAAAAACTGAAGTATCAACAGTAAAAGCTGCAGTATCAACGATACAAGCTGCAGTATCAACGATACAAGCTGCAGTTCCAACCTTACACGCTGCAGTATCAACGATACAAGCTGCAGTCCCAACGATACAAACTGCAGTTTCAACGGAACAAGCTGCAGTATCAACGATACAAGCTGCAGTATCAACGGTAAAAACTGCAGTATCAACGGAACAAGCTGCAGTATCAACGATAAAAGCTGCAGTGCCAACGGTACAAATTGCAGTTTCAACGGTACAAGCTGCACTTTCAACGGTACAAGCTGCAGTTTCAACGATACAAGATGCAGTATCAACAGTAAAAACTGCAGTATCAACGGTACAAGCTGCAGTATCAACGGTACAAGCTGAAGTATCAACGATAAAAGCTGCAGTATAAACGGTACAAGCAGCAGTATCAACGGTGCAAGCTGCAGTATTAACGGTACAAGCTGCAGTATCAACGGTACAAGCTGCAGTATCAACGGTACAAACTGCAGTATCAACAATTCAAGCTGCAGTATCAACGATACAAACTGCAGAATCAACGATACAAGCTGCAGTATCAACGGTACAAGCTGTAGTATCAAGGATACAAGCTGCAGTATCAACGGTACAAACTGCAGTCCAACCGTTCAAGCTGCAGTATCAACGATACAAGCTGCAGTATCAACGGTACAAGCTGCAGTATCAACGGTACAAGCTGCAGTATCAACGATACAAGCTGCAGTATAAACGGTACCAGCTACAGTCCCAACGAAACAAGCTCCAGTATCAACGATACAAGCTGTAGTATCAAGGATACAAGCTGCAGTATCAACGGTACAAACTGCAGTCCAACGGTTCAAGCTGCGACGAAATTTACAACAATTGAAATAAACATTTGGCAAATGGGTCTGGCCACAAGTTTTAACAACTTAGGTACGGCCATTCCCTTTTAACATACATGTGCGTACAGTTTGACAGCTATACATGAATGTTGACATGGACGAAAATTCTCTTAAATGATATATGACAATGACATTCCGGCAATGAAATGTATAAATAGATGGTATAAAATATGCATCATCTCTCTCTAGAAGAATAGAAAAGAATAGATGTATTTCTTGTCAGCTGGGAGGTGATGGAGGTTTACTAGACGTTGATGAGGCTGCACAACGAAATTATCCAAATCTGTTTGTTTCTTTGATATAATTTTGAGTTGTTCTGAAGATGAATGAGTTTTCGTCAAATGTTAGATTTTCTGAACCAAAAAGTAACAATTTTCGTTTAAGGGATGGAATCTGCGAAGTGAATGGAAGAGTCGTAATCTTGAATTAGTATATAAAGGACATGGAAATAAAAAGTGTTCGGCGTCTTCAATAATGTGTCCACAGTTGCAATTTGCATTCTGAGATATATGGTTAAGAAACAAATCATTTTTAAATCGCTACATTTGTTCCTTATCCGAGTGTGATAAACTGATAGCTTTCGCTCACCTACATGAAAATATTTTGGAACACTAGGAACGGAGTACATTTGTAAAATGCGCGATTTAATTAATGAAAGAGATTGTATTGATTTAATGTCTGCTGGAAGGTCATTCCATAGAGTAACTGCAGATGGAATGAACGAAGAGGCAAATAGTTCGGTTCGACAAGCAATCAAATCGATTTGGTCTGCATTCCGTAATCTATATTGGGTTCTACTATGTACATTTCCTGGGAAAATATCTTGAAGATAAGAAGGAGTTAAACCGTTAAGAATTTTAAAAATTAAAATAAGTTTTTGATATTTTCGTCTCTTATCTAAAGTAAGCCATCCAATTTCTTTGTAAATGTTATTTAATGATGCCGATCTCGTGAGCCCTGTAACAATTCTAGCAGTCTCAATTTGGAGTTTTTCAATGGTATCCTTTTCGTGAATTGTACAATTATCCCAAATTACAGATGAATATTCTAAGACTGGGCGTACAAACGAGACATAGATTTGATTCAGAGAATCTCTTTTAAGTCTAAATTTTAGACATCTAATCATTCCTAATAGTTTAGAAGCAGAATTTAATATTTTTTTTGTATGTTCGTGCCACTTACCATTATTACTTAAAGTTAGTCCTAGATGTTTATGGTTTTCAACAAAGTTGAGTTTTACATTATCGAAATAAAGATTTGGGGTTTGAATGTTGTGTCTATTGGAAAAATTCATTGCCACGGTTTTAGACGGATTAAGGTATTCACACACTAATGGGCATAAAATTCTACGGGGTGGATCACTTTATTTTTTCAATCTACATATAATTAGACACATCTTCTGAAAAAATAAGGGAATTTGACCGCAATGTTACAAGTTTATTACAAATTTAAGATTTATCACACCGATATGAAAAATGGGCTTTTCGCGCACTGACTAACAGATGCTCAAAACTGAATAAAAAGTGACATTTTCCAGAAAGGTCTAAAATCTATGCACCAAACAAGAGCTTATTAAATATACTACTATAAAAATTTACTCTTAACATATTGTGGCAACAATGATATTGGAAAAATGCAAAAGTCGGAATGCATAGCAACAGAATTCTCTTGAAAATCTGTTCGATAATTTTTGGGTTGTCATATTTAAAAAAGTCATTCTACATTAAGTATTAGTGGGGCCTTTCTAATCAGAACTTGAAAAATATCTACACAGGTGTAGGAAGTAAATACATAAGAATAGGGAAGTTTCACCGTCCAAAATTAAAGAAATCGCCATGGTAACATGCCTTGTGCGATTTTTGACACACACAAAGAGCATGTTAAATTTCATTTTGCTTTAAGAATCTATCCTTTCGGATATGATTTTGTGAAGAGGATAAACTGAAAATTGCATTATAATTCACTAACAATTCATCCATTTAAAATCTATTAACCAAATTCCCTACAATTTGGTCTTAGTTGCATAATAACAAGTATACACGCGTCGACGTCAATTATCCAGAACGCGGGAACGACGTCGTATATTTTGGCGGCGACGTTATGACGTCATCAAAACTAATTCTGAACTGTAACTTTTGTTTCAAGATAAATGCATTAAGAGGTTATTTTTTCAACATTTCGTCTTTAAAACTCTAAATTATTGGAACGAATGGATTTAATTATACTAGACACAAATAATTTCCTTTGGAAAAAATATTTTAAAGAAAATACGGAAAATGCCGACATATGTCGACATTTGCCGATGATTTTTGACGTTCATTAGTGTGCGAATACCTTAAAAGTTACAAGCCATTGCTTGGCCCATTGCGATTTGATAAGTAGATCATGGTTTAGAATACCTTCAATATCGGCTAAATGTGTCGCAGAACATGCCAAAGATGTGTCGTCGGCGAATAATCGGTCGATGCTTATGAGAATTTCGGAAATGTCATTCACGTAGACTAGAAAGAGCAGTGGACCGAGAACAGAGCCTTGAGGAACGCCCGCATTTATTGACCTTAGACTTGACCTTGACGTGTTGACTATGACTGACTGTTGCCGACCCGTCAAGTAGTCTCTAAACCATTCAAGTAGTGGGCTTTGTATTCCTAACTGTTTTAATTTAAACAAAAGTCCTTTGTGCCAGACTCTATCAAAAGCTTTTGATATATCACAAAATACCATACACAAGTTCTGTTTTGAATCTAAAGACGAAACAATTTGGTGGTATATCTCAAGCAATTGATGGACGGTAGAATGACCAGATAAAAACCCTGACTGGTTCCTGTATATTAACCTATTGGAGTGAAAGTAGTTATACACATGTTTGTACACACATTTCTCCATAAGCTTACCGATGCAATTCAGAAGAGAAATTGGACGATAATTTGAAGCACAAGATTTTTCACCGTTTTTGAACAGAGGATTGACAATTGATTCTTTCCATTTTGTCGGAAAAACCCTATCTTTAAGCGATTTGTTGAAAAGTTTTGATAGTGGTGTAGCTACACTTTGTTTTATATTCTTAAGGAGCCTATGGCTGAAAAGATCTGAACCTACAGCTTTGTTAATATTGAGGGTGCTTATTAAACTTTCAATTTCATCGACAGAGATATGTATGTTGTCAAGACTGCTATTAGTTTTTAAATCGAAATTGGGTAGGCGTACATTAGAGTCATCAACATTCGAAATTGAAGAAAAGTAGGAATTTAAGCATTCTGCCTTTTCAACATCAGTGAAATGAAAAGTCTCCAAATCGCTGTCAGTACTTTTTAGAATTGGTATTTTTTCAGGCTTTTTGTTCATGTTAATCAGTGTTTTGATATGTCTCCAGTATTTTGTAGGATTTTGAAATCTAAAATCAGATAGACATTCATCTAGACTGCTAAAATATCGTTGTTTTGCAATTTTTTTCAAATTATTAACGCGATTACGAAGTGTCTTGTATCTGTCCCAGTCTGATCTCAGTCCGTGTTTAGTCACAGTCTTCTTTTGTCTGTCTCGTTGTCTACTGAGGCGTCGTAATTCAGAGTCGTACCAGGGTCTGTCATTGGGCCTAATTAA
>CAVMGG010000001.1:0-38565 GCA_963680895.1 Fragum sueziense
AAATAAAAATCGGATTTATATATATTTTCTTTATCTAAGTCCTTGTAAAATTTCAACTTATATATCTGAGACATATATAAATCTATGAATTTATTCGAGATAATTTGACAAATAAGGGGGTCAGTTTAAACTTCCGTAGGCATACATGGCATGTTGACCATCTATAATATAAATATCCAAAGGCTTAATGACATACAATTTCGCGTTTCATTTTTATCACGTATAAGCATCGCGTCCAAAAATATTCTGCAGGGCGTGCCATTTGGTTGCTGTACTCCGGTCGTGATGTGCAAGACGAATTTTGTATGTGACTAAGCCTTACACTGAAGAGTCCATTTTCTATCTATCGTTTTGTCTCATGAAAACTGGTATAGCCTATGACAATAATTATTTGAATTCCAAGTGCTGCAAGTGATCTCTCTTGCTTTTTAAGGCCTATTAACTACAGTTTGATGATCTTTACGACGTCAATTAACCTTTATCTTTTTAATGTCGTTGTTTTCGATTACTCTTGATATACCCTTAAAACTGAAATAAATCACGATAGAGACGCATGTGGAACATACAAACGGGTAAAAATAAATTCAAGAAATATCATGTGGATTGGTCAATCTGTAGCGGCAGTTAATTTCTATCAAGGAAAAATTCAAATCGTGTTCATTTAGTCATTGGATTCTTAATCAAGTCTTTATAAATATACACGTAATTACTTGCCCTAGTTGTTGGTTTCAAATATTGCTCATAGGGAACTAGTCCTCATTAGAAAGTGAAAAGACCTGGTGCCAGTACTAAAATTTCTTTGACCTTAGATAATGTGATTGCATTAAAAAAATCTGCACTCTCTCACAACCCCCAGGTTCGTCTGACGCCAGAAATATCTATGGGCCCCTATATGAAAAATACCAAAACTTACACTCGTGGAAGGTAGTGTGGCATAACAAAATTGGACATAGGCAAAAAAGCCTTTGCATGTTCTTCACAGATCTGAGATTGGCAAATGGTTTATAAATATGTCATTAAAGCAGTGGATAATTCACCATAATAATAGAAATGTTAGCAATTTGGTATTGAAGGGCACAATTGATAAACAATAAAACTGTTTCTGTGTTCTTTTTATTATCTCGAACAGTGTAGTAAAGAAATGTTGTATGTATATTAAAGTAGTCTAGGTGCTGATAAGCCACAAAGGAAAGTTTAAAAAGGTGACATAATAGGTAAAATATGTAACATTATTGCATTACTTTTATTTTTCATCTCCACGTTTCATAATGCATTCCACTGTTTTAGGCTTTTCTCTCCGCCATTATATTGCGGGTGGGTGGGGTAAGACCAAAGTGCCATTAATTCACAAAAAGCATAATTTTGTGTGAAAATGCTAAAATTCATGTTATACATAAAGAATGAGTGAAATGAATAGAACTTGTTCGATTCATGGAATGAAAGATTTTACACGGCGAATTTATCCTTTTTAGCATGGTATATGCCGCGATTTGAGTTTCTCCCAAAACGGTAGGGTCGATTTTCCTGAAATCTCAAAGAATCGTTAGCCGCAACCTCCATCTAGGTCTCCAGATAGGTGTTATATCTGGGAAAAATCTATTTCTAAATATATTTTAATCACAAAGTGCAGAATGCATCTGCACCTATACCGGACATTCATAGTTACCGGACAAATTGACGAGGCGTGATGAGGTGGTTACAAGCGTTGTTCGGTCAAAGAATGGCCGTAAAATTTGTTTTTTACATACATTTTGACAAAATGAATAATTGCATTTCTTTTCTGAACGAAGGAATTGGAAATTTATTGCTAAAAGCGAACACGAACGATCGCTATGTTTGCGGGTGTCGCTTTATGTCATCCGTTTGCGTCACGCAAAAAGCTGGTGGCCGTACTTGATTGGACATACAACCGTTTTCATTTTGAAATGTGCAGTCAAAGGAAGCGTGTTTGGGTTCTGACCAAGATGATTATTGCAGAATGCACCATTACAAAATCGCTGAATAACATGCCAAATACATTTGTTTAGCTTCTTCATTAAAAATCTGACGTCTTTTCGGTTCTAAAAGGTATTCTGTGTCACCGGAGTAGCCCAATCAAGTTCGCCCTAAAGTTCGTTCAAGGTGAGTCAGAAAGAAGTGTTGTTGCTTTTTTTTTTCGCTGGAAAAAGAAATTTTCAAGCAAGAAAAAATTGTGTGGAGATGGTTTATATTTTGGTTGACAATGAATTTATTGTGAGTTGCATTGATAAACTGCAGTGACAGAATAAGTGATTATTTGTGAAATGTCATGAGTTTTCGACCCCAATATGCCATGATGCCAAAATTTGATGAATTTTGCTGAATGGTGAGATTGAAAATCTAAACGAACATAAGTTAATAAGGTAAGTCATGTTTTAATTCGTTGCTTTTTTGTGTCCTGTGCATAGTTACAATTTTTATGTGTCTTCAAAAAAGATAATGGAAATAAATTCTTGCCTCGACCCCCCCCCCCCCCCCCCTCCAAAAAAAGCAGCCCCCTGATGTAAGTAGAACAAAGCTGAAAATGACATTATGAATGATAATAAACATTATGGGATGTAAGTGTATCATGCCTAGATTTCTTTTGAACCCACCATCTGGATCCGCCAGTGTAAGAAATTATTACACATTTTTTACGGAATTTCTGCATGAAAATGATTTTACTAGGCTACAGAGGGGGATTCGTTCGAATCCGCGAACCCCTCTGGATGCGCCTTTGATACATGTCCTGTATACTGTCAGTGTGAAAAAATTGTTGACCTAGGGCCATTTTAATAGCCAACTATCCTTTGACTCATTTAGAATCATCCATGTGATGGTGTCGGTATAAAACAAGATATAAACACTTTGTTAACAGCAGGGGTTCGGGGGCGCAGCCCCCGACATAAGACTTAACAAAGGCATTGGTCCTTTCCCAAACAACATATTTTTCTGGTCTTAGGGTCATTTCAATCTAATAAATTCATGTTTGCATGTAAACAAAGAAGAGCCAGGAATCCTTTAGACTCGTTTAGAATTGTCCATTTGACAATGTCAGTTTGCGACAAGATACAAACACTTTGTAAACAGCGAGGGTTTTTGGGCGCCACCCCGACATAAGACGTAACAGTTACACAGGCGTAACCGTGTTAATCCTTTCTCAAACAGAAACGGCAAAATTTTGGGATGGTCAAATTCAAAAGCTGCTGCAGACAAAGACATGAATATTGATAAAGATAGGCTTTTTGATTAAGGTATCCAAACCCTTATTAGCACCAAAGACCCAGATGCGAAATTTGAAAAGTGCCAGTAATTCCTAAACTGTCACTATGTTACATTTCCATTCCAAATACAAACATTATAAGCATTTTGAACGGTTTAGAATTTTGAATTAATGCATACTTATGGAAATCTTTGACAAAAATGTTGAAAAATTACCTCCCTTGCATATGAATATAGAGTTAAATAATATTTGTAAATTATTTTCTTCTTGATCCATAATCTTGAAATCCGGCATGATGAATCAACTTATTTGAAGTATATTTACAAGTGTGTGTAATTTGGTGCATTTGGTAAGGCTAGTAGGAAGTGGTGATTTTTTTAGGGTCTGTAAACCTTAATGTCGTCAAGAAAATATTGAGGCAAATGAATAAAATGCTGGTTTTCGGCAGAGAGTATGTTCGCAGTTAGGAATCTGTCTATCATAGGGAGCAATTTTATCCGCCTGCCCCTGCCTAAGGGTGACGTAATTTCGGAAAAACAAATATTATATATAATTTTGATTTTCATTGGTGTGTTATAAAAACTTGTAAGTTAACTACTGCTTGGTTCAAGCGGTAGTTAAACCTTTCTCAAACAATACCTGGTTTTGACGTCCCTATTAGAAAAGGCTTGGGAAAACTTTGAGACAAAAGGAGAAACCAGCAATTTTAACTTTTGTCTCAAAATATCGTCGTTGTAAATGCAAAACCTCGTATCTCGTTTTTTGAAAATTTCAAAGGGGAGGGAAAAAAGTGTAATAACTTTTCTCAAACTAAAATGTTTTACTTTAAATTTTGACATACTGTTCACAAATAATGTGTCATTAATACTGATCAGTATAAATATCGCAAAACCTGCGAGAATTGTCTTAACTGGGCACACAATTTTGTACTTTGAAAATCACAGGAATCGACATACAAGGTTTTGCATTTACACCGACGAATGGCGACGATATGTGTGCTATATTTCCCACTATTCCAATCTTTACTTATCTAAATTTTGTTGTCTGTAGCAACTTTAAAATTGTGCAACCCCAAAATTTTGTCATTTGGGAAAGGGTTAAGGGCTTAAATCACAACACTGGCGGTTTATCCAAACATAATGGTAAAGCCAGTCTATTTTAATACAAAATTCTTTGCTATTGTAGGAAAGTAATGTAAACACTATACACATTAAACAACAATTAATTACATATATGTTCTTAAAACGGTGCCATGGCGCAGTTGGTAGCGCATCTGCCTTTCATTCGAGAGGTCCCGTGTTCAATACCTGGCCGCGGCAAATACCCTTGCTGACAAAAGTCACCCGTCAATGGTTTGATATCGTGAACCTATGTGGGGGAGCAGCTGGAGGCTCAGTAAGGGTGTTGTGGTAGTACTGGTATGAAAAACGCTAGGAATCCATAGTTTGAGTTAGGTGGTCCATCTGCCGCAATATCACATTAGTAGTTGAAAACGGGGTAAACCCCCAATAAATAAAATCTTAAAACGGTTTTGCAATGACCCGTGGATATGCATTATGAATTTTTCTTACAACCAAGGCAACACTTATAAATGAAAATGAACACTGATAACTGGATATCATACACAATATCCAGGGTTCTCTGCAGAAAAATTTGAAGCTGTAGTGGCAAACTTTATAAGTATTGTTGAACCTTACAATACACTGGTTATGCAAATAGTTGTGAATCAAAACATAATGCTCACTTTGAGCAATTTCTTCTTTTCCCATAATGTTTTTATGCAGATTTTTTTTTGTTTAAAATGCCTTAATTCATCAGTTAAAATACCATAAAGTTCTCTGGTGACCATTTTGAAGCTGTGGGATGCTTTTAAAGCTGTAGGGTCCTTACACTGATTTTCATGAAGCTGTAGTGGGGCCGATACAGCTTATTGGGCTGGGGAGAACACTGGCATCAAAGCTCAAGGAGAACACTTTTTAGTTTAAATGTTAAAATGCCAGGGAAATTGTGAGTTCTGAGTATGAGTCTCGGCAAGAGTAAAATTGAGAGCTATACGTTCATTGCTGTTTGATATCAATTGTTTACCAGTTTTTATTGATTTTAAGTTTTAACCCTTTCCCACACAAGGACGTTTGTGATGCCCCACAATATAAAGGCATTTGAAAACATTATATGAAATGAAGAAATTTTCTACAAAATAAGACCAAAAATTTTAAAATTGGCTTAAAGTGTCTACTGCAATTCCTTTTAATTTCGACCACTCACCAGTCGAAAATTCTACTGTTTTGTAATTGGTTAATGTAATGATAGTGTTTGAAACTGAAGCATTTATTAAGGTAGTCCAACCCTAACGAGATCCATGTAACTTTGTGATTACATTAAAGTTTTTAGTGACATTGTAAACTTTTGGTGGTGGTAAATGTCTTTTTCTAACTCAAAATTGTGTGGACATAGATCAGATTTGCAACAACACACAAAAAATCCGATGTCACATGAATTTCATTACATGGGTGGTCTACCTTAATTCAAACTGTTAAAGCATTGAGGTAAATGATGAAAATTTTGAAAACTAGCATTTCTCTTTTCCCTTCAATCTTATAGGATCAGACTGGTGATGAAAAATATGGAATAGTGTGTTAGTTAGATTCTACATACATAACATAAGAAGCTTTTTACTCTGTCCCAAACAAGCCCTATTTGACATGTCAATTTTAGAAGACGGTGGGGAATCACATTACACAATTTAACCAATTCAGAAAGTCTTCAATAACTATGATAATGAAGGGTTCTCCCCCCCTCCCCGAATAATTTGAAGTCGTAGTGGCAAATTATAAGTGGTAAACCTTGAAATGCAATTTAGTTCAGGCAAAATAATTGTGAACAAAAACATAATGGCAAAAGAAGAAATTGCTCAAATTAAGCAATTTCTTCTTTTCCCAATATGTTTTTATACAGAATCATTACATTTCATATTATAAAAATACATTATTGATCACTATTTTGACATGAAATGTCTACAAATTCCCTTATTTGGTGATCTTTTTGAAGGATTAAGCTGTAGGGTACTTTTGAAGCAGTAGTGACATAACATTGATTACAGGAAGCTGTAGTGGGGCCCATACAGCTTAATGGATTGGGGATATCCAATATGAATTTGGTCAGAAGCAGAGTTCAGGTCTGAAAATGCCGGGAATAAGCTGCACATGGTAAATCTTTTAAAACTCAGCTGATAGAAAATCATGGACAACCAACTAAAAGTTTGGTCTGTCATCAATAACTTTTTTTATTCTTATACGCCCGAAGGGTCGTATTATGTTATGGCCCCGCTCGTACGTCCGTCTGTCCGTCCGTCTGTCTGTCCGTCTGTCCGTCCGTCTGTCCGTCCGTTAGCAATTTCTTGTGTGCGCAACTCCTCCTACAGTTTTCATCAGACCAGCCACAATGAATCTCCATGGTGTCTAGTTGTGCATACCGCTTCCGGAATTCAATTAACTCTTTTCGTTCTTGAATTATCTGCCCTTGACTTAAAAAAATGCCCATTTTCTTGTGTGCGCAACTCCTCCTACAGTTTTGATCAGAATTTGATCAAACTTGCCACAATGAATTTCCATGGTGTCTAGTTGTGCACACCGCTTACGGAATTTAGATAACTGTTTTCGTTCTTGAATTATCTGCCCTTGAATTTAAGAAAAAATGCCCATTTTCTCAAAAATGCCCATTTTCTCCTGTGCGCAACTCCTACAGTTTCTACCAGAATTTAATCAAACTAGCCACAATGAATCTCTCTGGTGTCTTGTTGTGCAAACAAAATTTTGTTAACTTTTCATGTTTGAATTATCTGCCCTTGCATTGAAACCTAAAATTTTAATGTTTGGGGGAGGGATAAACATATTTATTGAAGGAAAAATACTTATGATCATCAGCTACATATTTCTGGTTTTCTACCAATATTTAGGGATAATGAGATGAAAGGGGGAGTACTTGTTTATCTGATTCGACTTGCAGAGCACATGAAGCCCTGGAAATACTGAGGGAAAGAAGAAATTATTGAGAACCTCATGTCATGTCATAATTCTGTTAACCCTTTCCAAAACAACAAATTTAATTCTAATTCAAAACCTGCTTCAGATGACAAGTGGATGTTGGTGAATATAGACTTTGTGTACTATATGGCACAGAAAATATTGAGGTAAAAGAAGAGAATGCTGGTTATCAGCATTTCCTTCATTTGCATCAAAGTTTTCCCAAGACTTTTTTTACAAAGGATGCCAAAACCAGGTCTTGCTTGGGAAAGGGTAACAGTTGATACCTGACCGATTTGAAAATGGCTCAAAGTAGAGAAGACAAAACAAGGCCAGTTCCACACATGTTCCGGTTGTGATAGATCTTTGAAACACTCCTGATGAAAATGATATTTCATTTTGCTTGATAAGACAATCCCTCATTGTTTTGACATTCCTAAGAGGAAAGGCTTGGAAAAACTTTAAAGCAAAAGTAGAAAAAGCTTATCAGGGTCTCCTTTCCCTCAGTAGTATTTCCTGTGCTATATCATGCAGTAATCCCTATTTTATCAACATCCATTTTATCATTTGTAACTTCATTCAAATTGGACCACACTTAAATATTCGTATTTACAGTTACTGACTTATTTTCGGGGTAATTTTCTGTAGAAAATAACTGTACATGATTAAAATATGGCATTAAATAATGTCTCGGTCTCTTGGTAGACCAAGGTTGCTGGACTGAGCTGCTAAAAGTCCAAGCAAAGTGACCAAGCAGTGACTTTGGCGCTTTATCGAGGTTTGCGGATTCCGAAAGCGCTTTCTGTACAGATTTGGGTTCCGACAAACACATCAATATTTGTAAGTTTTCTTTGTTAAACACCCCTCCCACCCAAATCTTGGTAATGTAATGTGGCACTAGGAATTTGTCTCTGTAGAATAAGCAATTTTTTTCACCAGTTTGGTGTTTTGATTGCTTCTGTTTTGAAATAGACTGGAACACATGGTAAGCTGAACCAACTGCCACATCAATTTGGTGCCACAGACTAAAATTCCTTAGAAATGATGTGGAATCACTTATTATCAAAAGATTAAAATACACAAAAGTAGTCATTTGGACTGGTTTCTAAGAAGAAAGGGGCAATTGGACCTATTGCTTAGTGCAAAGCTTCATTTTTCTCACTTATACAAGGACCAGTAATGTGAACAAAGTGCCACAACTTGTGTCGAACGTTTTCAAAATACTTACTCTTTCATCTACTAATTATAAATTCGGAAAATTAATTTCAGATATTATCTATAGATCTATATTATCAGTTAATTAAAAAAACATACAAATCCAGGAATCAAGGGTATATTCCTATTACATTTTATTATAACTACATTGTACTTCTATGTCCGAAATCTGGCGACAATGAGTTGGTGGAATCCAATGATACCCCTGCCATTTGAGCAGATAATACTTCATCCTTCGTGTAGATTGTTGCATGAACATGGAGGGGGACCAGAATCCATGGACATAAATGTATGTGGGAACATCTCTGAATTATAAACTTAACTAAATTTCTGAAAGTTACTTTGGAAATATGTATGGTTTGCCATGATTAATCATAGGATTTACCAAGGCCATATGCCTGAGTGGTTTATTCAACACATCTGAACGAGCATCCGTGGTAAATCATATGATTAACCATGGCGAAACATATATTATTTTCCTTCTAACATGTAATTACTTGCGTTTGGGACAATTTTTTAATCATTGTTAGCAAACACAGTAAAATAATTTTGTATTGGAAAAGATAACAGTAAAAAGGCATTATTCAATTTTTTCACAAGGATCTTGTGCCGTTTACGGACAGACGCAGACTTGCAGAACACTATAACACATTTGTTTTTGTAGCTAAGATGTTATTGTGGGTCCATAAAGATCTGTATTTGGAAGCTACCAAAAGCATGGTTACTGCAGGCTGTCCAGCGTCCCTAAAATTCCTAAAAAATCCTAATTTTTTTGGACTTGGCTAAAATTCCTAATTATTTGGTGAAAACAAGGGGAATTCCTAAAAAAGCCCTTATTTTTCCTTGCAATTCCTAATTTTTCACCTCACCTGAGCATGAAATGCTCAAAGGTGAGCGATTGTGAGGGTTCACATTCCGTCTGTCTGTATGTCATAATGTGTCTGTGCACAATAACTTAAAGGTCTCCTCCCAGACTGTTTGCCCTAGGGCTTTGAAATTTTACATAGCTGTTTTTTCAACAAAAACCTTGTAACTGCAGCTTCTTATGATCTGCAGCTGGGAGTTTTTTGTTGAAAAGCAGTGATATGTGGAATTGTCTTTATCCTCCTACAATATACTCCAAATTATTTTTGTGCAATGAAAATTAGCCATGTGTCTTTGGATATGAGGTTTCAACTAGAGAATAAAATTTTCCTTAAACCATTTGGCCTAGACCTTTTAAAATTTGTAGATAGCATCATCTCAGGGATAAGCCCTGGCTGCCCTACTAAACAATATTTAAAGAAATTTTCCTCTCAAACCATAATTGGCCTAGGGCTTTAAATATTTTCATGTGTAGCATCTTCAAAGTTTCTTAATGATTTGAAAATTAGCAATAAACTGGGTATGCTATAGGTCAACACACTTTATAACACAAACAGGGAAATCTTTTCCAACCTTCTCACAGACTGTTTGACCTAGAGCTTTGAATTTTTTTGTTTGGTACCATAGCAATTTATATTGGAATATGCTTCAAATATCAATAATCATGTATCTAAAAAAAAAAACATATGTTTTGGTTCCTTGGTTTAACATAAGGATATATAGGGATGTCTTTTACCATCTTTCTTTCCAAACTGTTTCTCCAAAAGCTTTGAAATTGAAATTTTGTATTGTCTCATGAATCTCTCCCAGAATGGTATGATTATTATTGTTGTGCATTGAAATATGCCTTATGTTGTGGGCTCCTGTTTACGAAGAAAGGGGAACTGTTTTAGAAAGGTCTTTGCACAAATCATAAGATATGGCGATTTTAAACCTTGTATCCTGGATCTCTACAGGGATGCTTCAAATTATTAATATGCAATGAAATTTCAGCATTTTATGTAGGCTCTTAGTTTTTTGATAGAGGTAAAGAGAAAAATCTTTGACAATCTTCTTCCAGACTAAGCTTTGGTCAATTTAATGTGTACCTTTCCAGGATGCTAATGGCCTTCAAATTATACATGGAGCACCAGTATATGTCTTGAGGTTTTCTCATGTGAGTGATGTAGGTCCATCTAGACCTCTTGTTTAGTCATTTGTTGGCTATCTGGTCATTTGTATGTGTCTTACTCATCTATGGTAGTTCAAGGCAACTGAAAAGAAGAGTTAAGCTAGCTGTGTGTTGGGTCTGATTTGTATATACAAATAGCTGAGACAATGAGATTATATGATGCCTTGATTGTCATGAAGGTAAAAAGAGAGTCTTTTAATACCAAACATGAAATGTTCAGTCTATTTTGATACATTTACCACCCTACTTTAGCAATGAATTCCTAATTTTAGCCCTAAAATTGCCCTAATTTTTTCGATTTTAGTCCCTAAAATATGCCCTAATTTTTTGGCTGGAGGTGCTGGACAGCCTGTTACTGGTTAGCTGTAGCTTCATGGTAAAAGGAGTAAGTGATCTTTGGTTAGGCCTGTGTGATGTGTCTAAAGTGCTCTTATAGTCACTGTAGTTGTCGGAACGTACAATGTAGGTCAGAAAATATTGAGGTTAAAGGAGAAATTGCTTGTAACCAGTTTTTTCTCCTTTTTATACGCCCGTCGAAGACGGGACGTATTATGGGATCACCCGTGATGTCCGGCGTCCGGGCGTCCGGCGGCGTCCACTTCTTTGTCCGGAGCATAACTCTGTCACTTTAAGTCCGATTGACTTTTAACTTGGCAGTTATATTCTTCTCATCATTGCGGAGTGCAGTGCACAAGAACCATAACTCTACCTGGTTTATTTTTTGAGTTATTGCCCTTTGTTGTTTTTCATACTTGAATCTTGTCCGGAGTATATCTCTAAAAGTATAATAGCTAGGATCATGAAACTTCATGGGTGTATAGATCTCACCAAGGGGGAGTGCAGTGCACAAGAACCATAACTCTACCTGGCTTATTTTTTGAGTTATTGCCCTTTGTTGTTTTTCATACTTGAATCTTGTCCGGAGTATATCTCTAAAAGTATAATAGCTAGGATCATGAAACTTCATGGGTGTATAAATCTTACCAAGGGGGAGTGCAGTGCACAAGAACCATAACTCTACCTAGCTTATTTTTTGAGTTATTGCCCTTTGTTGTTTTTCATACTTGAATCTTGTCCGGAGTATATCTCTAAAAGTATAATAGCTAGGAACATGAAACTTCATGGGTGTATAGATCTCACCAAGGGGGAGTGCAGTGCAAAAGAACCATAACTCTACCTGGCTTATTTTTTGAGTTATTGCCCTTTGTTGTTTTTCATACTTGAATCTTGTCCGGAGTATATATCTAAAATTATAATAGCTAGGATCATGAAACTTCATGGGTGTATAGATCTCACCAACGGGGAGTGCAGTGCACAAGAACCATAACTCCACCTGGCTTATTTTTTGAGTTATTGCCCTTTGTTGTTTTTCATACTTGAATCTTGTCCGGAGTATATCTCTAAAAGTATAATGGCTAGGATCATGAAACTTCATGGGTGAATAGATCTCATCAAGGGGAGTGCACTGCACAAGAACCATAACTCTACCTGGCTTATTTTTGAGTTATTGCCCTTTGTTGTTTTTCATACTTGAATCTTGTCCGGAGTATATCTCTAAAAGTATAATAGCTAGGATCATGAAACTTCATGGGTGTATAGATCTCACCAAGGGGAAGTGCAGTGCACAAGAACCATAACTCTACCTGGCTTATTTTTTGAGTTATTGCCCTTTGTTGTTTTTCATACTTGAATCTTGTCCGTAGTATATCTCTAAAAGTATAATAGCTAGGATCATGTAACTTCATGGGTGTATAGATCTCACCAAAGGGGAGTGCAGTGCAAAAGAACCATAATTCTACCTGGCCTATTTTTTTAGTTATTGCCCTTTGTTATTTTTCATACTTCATTTTTGTCCAGGGCATATCTCAAAAAGTATAATAGCTAGGACCATGAAACTTTTACCAACCTGCTCCCCCTGTCGACATAAAGCAGTGTTACGGGCGTATCTTGTGACAGTTTGACACCTTGTTCCTAAATGTTTTCTATTAGACACATCCAAACCTGGTCTTGATTGGAAGCAAATTAACCCATTACCAAACAACAAAGTTTTTAGGCAGTCCAATTTGAAGATCCTGCAGAAGACAATTTCCATTGAATACATCTCCTGGATTCAAATGGACATTCATGGACTAAAATAATAGTGCATGGAATTTGAATCACTGCATAATCTGCAGAGATCTTTCTTACATCTGCTGGTAGAGAATGGACCTATGGACTGTCACATTTCAGCGTGTATAATATGCAATAGGCAGCACTTGACTTCTCATTTGGAACTGAACAACTATCCATTTAGACAATTTGTCTGGTACCGGGTGCGAGTCCTGATAGCTAACACTGTACAGTTGGTGTCTATTGACAACCTATGGGCTGTCGATTCTAGACAGAAAACAGGCTATTTACTCAAATGTTTAGACATTTTACATGTAGGCCTATGCAATTGTTAACTAGTTATTTAACAACCTTGTAGACATTGATGATTGACTGCATAATTAGTTGAAAGCCTAAGATGTACTTTGTGATAACCAGCTTTTCATTTCTTGTAGGAATATGTCACATGTGTGTGTTTTAGAATGGTATCACTGCTGCTAAATAGAAGCTACTGAAGAGGGGAATAGGATTAAAGCAGATTGGCACGCACTGCAGCAATTAGCTCAGTAAATATGGAGTGTTCCACGGTTAAAAACAAGTTGCCCCATGAAGCTGGATTCCTAAGCTGGTTCTTCAATACAGGTTAACAAAATAAGAGCATTTTGATCAATTTAAATCTTTCCAAAACTACAGACATTTAGAGTACTCAAATTTAGAAAGCTGCTGCAGACAACAAAATGGGTGTTGATAAAGATGGGATTTTTGTGCAGTACGGAACAGAAAATACTGAGGAAAAAAGAGAAAATCTATGTTATCAGCATTCTCTTCATGTGTCTCTATGTTTTCCCTTGTTTAGGAAAGGGTGAATCAAAATGTATTGACCATATATACACGTACTGTACTCTATATACTCATGGTTAGGTGCACCAGCTGCTGTAATAAAGATGGAAATTCTTGAATGAGGTATTAAATCTCAATCAGTCAATATTTCTGTGGTGGAAAGAGAAGAAGTTTGAACTTGTTTGTACATTAATGCAATAGTTTAAATTCACCTGACCCTTGTTTTTTTTTCAACATTGGTTAAGTCGAATTGCTGCTTATGTCAAAGAGAAAAGCTGGTGCTATTCTTATGATTATAAAGTATGTGTTACTTTGAATTTCTCAAGGTATTTTGAAGAGCCAATGGACTTTGACATATAAAGTATTGACTTTAGTTATCTTTTAGTGTCTATGACACCTCTAGAAAGCTGAGATTTCAGATTTTTACAAACTCCTATAGGTCAATTGATAGAGCGACTGGCATGATGCTCTATTATGGCACGATCCTGCAGATTCCAGGTTGGATTCCTGGTGGGTGTTATTGGCAGCTATCTTGAGGTCAAAATGTAATACCATCACATTTATCCACTTTGCATTTGACACTTGTTACATCAAAGTCACATGAGGTATGAAAATACCATGAGATATCCAAAATTAAAACACATTCATTTCTTTTTTGAAAATCGACATTTACTAGATCTATATAATATCTTTGTTGAATGCAGTTATGAATGGTTGAAATATGGTTGACAAAGGAGAGAAATTGCCTCGATTAAGCAATTTATAATCTTTTTACGCTACATTTCTGTGATGAAATTTTCTGTCTAAAGCTTAAAAAACTTTAGTGAAAGGAGAGTTTCCTCTCTTTGAAGTTTTTTTTTTGTTTTCCCATAAAGTTTCCATACATAATCATTTGAAAGACACTATACTATTAGGTCTCATGACTATTTATTTGGGTTTGATAGTTCCCAAGCACTATGTTCAACCTAAAATTAAAGCCATTATCACAACATCCCTTTGCAAATCAGAGAAAAAGTCATAAACATTGAGAGAAAAGAAGATATTGCGGAAATTCACCATGTTCTCCATTTCTATCAATGTTTTCTATGTTATTACAAATATATTTCCCACTTTTGAAATCAAATATTTCCAACAAGTTGCAAGTTTAAGTTCTATTCATTTCACTCATTCTTTCATGTGACATCCTTTAGGTGTCGCCGCTCTAGTAAGTTGTTGATGTCAAATCAAGATACAACAAAGCAAAAAGAATTATTTGCGTAATGCATATAGAAGGTATAAAGTAAAATCTTAGATTTTACATTCTTAGAAATTTGGACCGCTTACACTAAAATTAAAAAATGACACTGTTACCGGTTTTATTTTTACTTAGTATTTTAATATAAGCACAAGCATATATATATGGGGTCAATTTCAATATAAATTTCATATGTTGACAAAAACTGAAACTGTGTGAAATTTAGAATCAAATTTGGTCAAAATGTCTAAAAGCTAAGAATTTTGTTGATGACGTCATACAAAAGGTAACAGCAAATTGTTTTTTATAGAGTAATGTATACTATTTTGATAAATTCTTGAAAAGAAATTTATAAACATTGTTTCTGGCGCAAATTTGGCTCGAATACAACAATCCTGGATGTATATGCCCTCCTTTAGTTAGGATACGCCCCCTCCCCCCCCCCCCCCATTTTTAAGCAAAAATCTTAAAATTCTTAGAAAAATATTTTCCGGAATAGATTTTTGGAACATATTTCGGGAATAATGCCGTAATACAGAACACTAACTTTATGCCAAATTTCATTAAATTCCGAGCGTGGGCACAACCCTATGGGAATTTCTGATAGGGTGGAACACCCCCTTTAGGCGTCTCGTCAAGCTAAAGTGGAAGATACTTGTTCAAAGCGAAGAAAATGTTGAGTGAAAAGAAGATGATGTTGATGATCAGCATGTTCTCCTTTTCCCGAAATATTTTCAGGGTTATTGGTTACATAAATTATATTTTTACCAACATCTCTTTTGTCGTCTGCAGTGCTCAGGTCTTAAATTGGGCTTCCTTAATATATAGAATTCCCCCTATAGAATCCACACCCCCGGAATTGCCAAATTTTCAATTTTCTTAGAATTAGTAATTAGTTTTCACGGGTTGTAAACGGAAAAACCAGCTCCAAGCAGAGTCAACGGTATTTTGTTGCCTCGTGACATACCGGTACTTCCGGGTAGCTGTATCGAGAGAAAATCGGTAAACAGTTTTCTTAAATTATTCTTTTACAACGAGTTTTGGACAATCCGGCGATGCTGTAATATGAAGAAATGGTCAAAGTTTGTTGTGCACAAGAATATACAGTGTTAGTTAGAAGGGTTATAAAGTAAAAATTGCTACTCGGAGATTTTAACACACGTGTTTGCCCATCAATCATCGAAAATATAGCCAATAATATATCGATACAACATGTAATTGACTTGCAAGCAGAAGCTTAAATGAAATGTCACAGAATTTGTTTCATTTTGTTCATTTCAATAGAAATTTTGCCAAATTCTGGCGCGATATAGTTGCCTATAGGATACGGCAGTTTCTTAAAAAAAGTACTTCGAACAACAATGTAATGAATCGATCGTGCTTATCATTACACCTTTTGAACAGTCTTCAAAGTAATGTATGTATTTCGACAAAATATATGTTTTTTTTTTTTTTTTTTTTTTTTTTTTTTTTTTTTTTTTTTTTTTCATTTAAGATAGTCCATCCCTAATGAGATCACATGACGTCGGAATTATTCGGGCGAGGTCGTAAATGTTCGGCTTTCGAATGTGGCGATTTTTAACTTATTGATGGGGTACGTTGCGTATATTGACGACGTCCCAAGGAAACTTCTTTCACTACTTGAACCTCACTAGCATTGGATTGCCTTCAATTCGATGCACAGTTAATAACACTATGATTATATCAAACATTAAACACTGTATGGAAACTACTGTATGTATAGTTAGCTGGGTTTTCCGAAGTCAAAATAAAAATGGCGGACGGGATTTCTGTACAAGGTAGGTGTCATGTATTTTTGGTCACATACTATTGAATATGTTCTTTCATGCAACTTGACGGATATCAGCGTGAATGCAATTGGTTGGAGAATTAATAAATATAGCCCCCTTTTTACGAATTTGCCTCGTTTGACTGTAATGTTGGAATGAACACAGTGTCGTGTTGACCTTGAAATCCGAAGCGATATATTTTGAAAAATCGGTCTGTATTTCCGAATTCCTAATATTCCTGTCAACAACACAGGGCTAGATGGGTGGAGAAATTGATATTCTTACCTGAAATGTTTCGACAGATCGTCTGTGTAGTCTACATTTTTTATAATTACACTTTGAAAATTCGCATGCGGTACAGCTGTGTGCAAACCGAAACTAACCCGGTGTACAGCTGGGTGAAACTGTTTTTCTGTATGTGTGGGTGCAATATCTAACCCGAAAACACTGTATGTTTGGATTTTTCTGGATAAAATCAGATACATGATTCCGAAACTCTTTTGTGTTGAACTATCGAAATATATATTCTAAACTATCCAAACGATTTTCATTAAAGAGACATTTCACATGAAATTTCTCATAAATTTCACCTTTTCTTTTATCTGAATCTAACTGAATTTCTTATGAAAATTCTGAAAAGTTCAAACCAAAGTTTTGCCCCGTTTAAGAGACATTTATCTAATCTTGAAATTAAACTCATTGAAGGATGCCGCAGTTAAAATGTAAATGAAATTTGTCCTTTTCGTCTCAACTTTAAAGGCGTTGCCTTTACTTATCAGCAACATTTTCAAACAACTGATAGCATTTTTTAAAAACGCATTAGAATGATCGACCTTGGCATCAAGACATACCTTTTAAAATGAACTAGCAATGTTATGTCTTTTTAGTGTGCTTCAGAAAACGTATGAAATCGATAATCTTACTTCAGTCTTTCTGTTTATTTTTTTTTCCATTATCGTTTTCGTTAGATATGGCACACCCAAAGTGAATATTCACACCATCTTTTTATAACTGGTATCGGACTATCCCACAAATGAAAATATACACATAATTATATAATAACTCAATCAAGTATATCATGATTTTTTCAAAGGGTCCGACTTGACCATTTTAGTCAGAGACTTTTACATAACATTTACTAGAAATTGAAAAGGAGTGATATTGGCTTGATTCACAAGACACAATTAACTATGTCATTGTCCGCAGACAGAAATTATGTAGGCCTATATTTTCCGACTGACATACGCATTAACTACCACTCCATTGTATCGGTCTATCCACTGTATCGGTCTATTTGTAAATTTCGTGATACAAAGATCGTAGTGCCACCTTCAGACTATTTACATTAACAACTAGGTCACTGCATCTTTCCAGTACCGATTTTATTATATATCTGTTCATCAGGTAATAATTATTCAAACATTTTAAAACTTGGTTAAATTGAACAGGTAGCCATTGTTAAAAGTGATAGAAAATATTGAAACTTGTTATTTTCCAAAAATGTGTACACCTATTTTTTTATCAAAAGGAAACTGCGGATTCAATTAAAATACTTGTTGATGCTGTTTGTCAGTCATTATTTTAACTTTTTTCAACATTCAATCACAATGCACTGATATAATGGGGTGACGCCATTATTCACCAAATTTGATATGGCTGTCGATTGTTGACATATTTGTACTATAGAACTGGGATTTTGACAATGACTTTTTGATATAACAGAAGTAAAAATGTTATTTTACCAGAAGACATGATATGAACAAGGAAAATTATTTATTTTCATGGCTGTCATTTGTTAAATATAAGTAGACCGATACAAAGGGGTTCCAGGCTACTACGACCTTTCGATGTGTGGCCAAAACGGTAAATATTTTTTTATACAAAATTGAAATATAGAATTAATGCTGTTGAACATAATATGCCAGTGGCGGATCCAGGATTTCGATGATGGGGGTTAAAAAATATACGAATAAGGGCGTGGGGAAGTTACTGGTACATACATACACTTACTTTGTATATAATCTGTCAATGCATATATTTGTGGTCAAACTATGTTCGACCTTATCATCCTTTACAATTTGAAGTAGATTACGGATGGAGCAAATACTCATTCACTACCAATTTGGCACACTCGTTGCATCAAAACTGTTGTTTAATGGTAGCTCGAGTTAAATATATATATTTATAATGTTGACAAAAAAAAGGAAACTATCTCATGAAAGTAAACTTGACAAAAATACATTCAAAACCTATTGTGAACAAAAACAAAACAAGAATAAAGATAGCACTTTACATTAATTTATTCATTAAATGATATCTATTTTAGAAGGTTGGTTCGCAAATTAAATCTCGCTGGGGAAGGGGCAGTTACGCCGGATGTAACGAAATATGACTCAACTACATAATATTAAAAGTTGTATGACCTTGAACAACGTTAGCTTCCCCCTAATTACGTGGGGAATATGATAAAAAAAATAACAATAGTATTACACGTACCACATATCATTTCAATAATTTTATGATTTTTAAAAATTAAAAAAAAATGTTAGGCTAAAAAACGGAATGTATTTCTGAATGCCTAATATTCCTGAAAACAGCACACGACTAGATGGGTGCAGAAATTGATACCGTAGTTAATCTTAAGGGATATGTTTCAATATTTCGTCTGTGTAATTTTACTTTGGTTGTAATTACCCTTTGAAAAAAAGCATGATATACTTGATTTAGTTATTATATAATTATGTGTATATTTTCATTTGTGGGATAGTCCGATACCAATTATAAAAAGATGGTGTAAAATATTCACTTTGGGTGTGCCACAGAACGAAAACGATAATGGAAAAAAATATACAGAAAGACTGAAGTAAGATTATCGATTTCATACGTTTTCTGAAGCACACTAAAAAGACATAACATTGCTAGTACATTTAGAAAGGTATGTCTTGATGCCAAGGTCGATTATTCTAATGCGTTTTTAAAAAATGCTATCAGTTGTTTGAAAATGTTGCTGATAAGTAAAAGAAACGCCTTTAAAGTTGAGACGAAAAGGACAAATTTCATTTACATTTTAACTGCGGCATCCATCAATGAGTTTAATTTCAAGATTAGATAAATGTCTCTTAAACGGCGCAAAACTTTGGTTTGAACTTTTCAGAATTTTCATAAGAAATTCAGTTAGATTCAGATAAAAGAAAATGTGAAATTTATGAGAAATTTCATGTGAAATGTCTCTTTAATGAAAATCGTTTGGATAGTTTAGAATATATATTTCGATAGTTCAACACAAAAGAGTTTCGGAATCATGTATCTGATTTTATCCAGAAAAACCCAAACATACAGTGTTTTCGGGTTAGATATTGCACCCACACATACAGAAAAACAGTTTCACCCAGCTGTACACCGGGTTAGTTTCGGTTTGCACACAGCTGTACAGCATGCGAATTTTCAAAGTGTAATTACAACAAATGTAGACTACACAGACGATCTGTCGAAACATTTCAGGTAAGAATATCAATTTCTCCACCCATCTAGCCCTGTGTTGTTGACAGGAACATTAGGAATTCGGAAATACAGACCGATTTTCAAAATATATCGCTTCGGATTTCAAGGTCAACACGACACTGTGTTCATTCAAACATTACAGTCAAACGAAGCAAATTTGTAAAAAGGGGGCTATATTTATTGGTTCTCCAATCAATTGCCTTCACGCTGATATCCGTCAAGTTGCATGAAAGAACATATTCAATAGTATGTGACCAAAAATACATGACACCTACCTTGTACAGAAATCCCGTCCGCCATTTTATTTTGACTTCGGAAAACCCAGCTAACTATACATACAGTAGTTTCCATACAGTGTTAAAAGAATAAAGCAAAGTATACAGTGTCTGTATTTTTATTGTAAACTTATTGAACTGTCTCAATATTTGAGCTGACCTTTATGCAAACCATGCATGTTTTATATAAATTTATAGAGATAAATCGATTAAAGGATTACAGTCCATCATCAACTTATAAAAACATTTTCGGGCGTCAACAAGAAAACCGGAAATTGACGAGGATATTCCTCAATAATTTAGGTGCCACGGATGACGCGCGGAAATTGACAGCGGCATCTCTCGTTACTTTCTGTTTTCACGGATGATGCCCGAAGATAAATGAAGTGTTTGGTATCTTATTATGGGTTGTAATCCTAAACATAAGATAATGCGTAAATGCAACGTTTGATCATAATATGGCACACGATTTATACCACATAAAATCATCATGTAGCGCCACAATATAGGCCTACACATGATAATGCGACGAGGAAAATTACGGAAAAAATTCATAAAAATCTGTCCGTAATGAAGGAGATGTGTTTAAATGACATGGACATACACGTATCCGAAAAAGTCCGAACAAGATAATATGTGACCCATCACGCTAAAAGGGACCTTATCGGATGTGTGGAAAATATCGACCCTAGTCAGTCTGCGCAGTCCGCGCAGCCAGCCTAGGACCGACACTTTTCACATTTATGTAATTTTCTAAATCGGGAATGATTTCCCTATCTTATTATATGTCAATTTTTCGCATGTTGGATCTGGTTGACCTGTGCCTACATGTAGTTTAACAAGTTTGTCAAAATTGGGATTTTTGGAGTTCGGATAAGGTCCCTTTTAGCGTGACGGGTCACATATCAATTTACGTCCACATTGGATGGTGTATAAAAATGTGGTAAGCCTATATATAGTTAACCCTTTACCAAACAACACAATTTTAGGGTGATCCAAATTGAAAGATCCTGCAGACGACAATTTCAAGTGAAAGGAATTTTTAATTTTAGGTCTTTTTGGATGGAAGACATTGTGGGAAATGAAGAAATTGCTTGTCACAAGCAATTTCTTCATTTTCTACGATGTTTTCCAAGGCCATTATTTTGAGGGGAGTCAAAAAGAGTCATTGTGTGGTAATGGGTTAAAGACATGATCACCTGTACCGCAAATTATTGCTCACTTTCAATGGTCATAATGGTATTATGAATTTTAAATGCCGGTTGATAACGCCATCTGTATGGAAACTACTGTATGTATAGTTAGCTGGGTTTTCCGAAGTCAAAATAAAAATGGCGGACGGGATTTCTGTACAAGGTAGGTGTCATGTATTTTTGGTCACATACTATTGAATATGTTCTTTCATGCAACTTGACGGATATCAGCGTGAAGGCAATTGGTTGGAGAACCAATAAATATAGCCCCCTTTTTACGAATTTGCCTCGTTTGACTGTAATGTTTGAATGAACACAGTGTCGTGTTGACCTTGAAATCCGAAGCGATAGATTTTGAAAAATCGGTCTGTATTTCCGAATTCCTAATGTTCCTGTCAACAACACAGGGCTAGATGGGTGGAGAAATTGATATTCTTACCTGAAATGTTTCGACAGATCGTCTGTGTAGTCTACATTTGTTGTAATTATACTTTGAAAATTCGCATGCTGTACAGCTGTGTGCAAACCGAAACTAACCCGGTGTACAGCTGGGTGAAACTGTTTTTCTGTATGTGTGGGTGCAATATCTAACCCGAAAACACTGTATGTTTGGGTTTTTCTGGATAAAATCAGATACATGATTCCGAAACTCTTTTGTGTTGAACTATCGAAATATAATATATATTCCATACTATCCAACGATTTTCATTAAAGAGACATTTTACATATAATTTCTCATAATTTTCACCTTTTCCTTTTATCTGAATGAACTGAATTTCTTATGAAAATTCTGAAAAGTTCAAACTTAAGTTTTGCGCCGTTTAAGAGACATATATTTAATCTTGAAATTAAACTCATGATGGATGCCGCAGTTAAAAGTAAATGAAATTTGTCCTTTTCGTCTCAACGTTAAGAGCGTTTCTTTTACTTATCAGCAAAATTTTCAAACAACTGATAGCATTTTTTAAAACGCATTAGCATAATCGACCTTGGCATCAAGACATACCTTACAAAATGAACTAGCAATGTTATATGTCTTTTTAGTGTGCTTCAGAAAACGTATGAAATCGATAATCTTACTTCAGTCTTTCTGTATATTTTTTCCATTATCGTTTTTCGTTCTGTGGCACACCCAAAGTGAATATTCACACCATCTTTTTATAACTGTATCGGACAATCCCACAATGAAAATATACACATGATTATATAATAACTGAACCAAGTATATCATGCTTTTTTTTTCAAAATGTAATTACAACCAAAGTAAAATCTACCACCAGACGACAATATTGACATCATATCCTTTAGCTTAAAACCTACGGTATCAATTCTGCACCCATCTAGTCGTGTGCTGTTTTCAGGAAAATTAGGCATTCATATCTGCTCATCCAGGTAATAATTATTCAAACATTTTAAAACTTGGTTAAATTGACACAGGTAGCCATTGTTAAAAGTGATACCAAAATATTGAAACTTTGTTATTCCAAAAAATGTGTACACCTATTTGTCAAAATGAAACTGTGGATTCAATTAAAATTCTTTTTGATGCTGTTTGTCAGTCATTATTTTAACTTTTTCAACATTCAATCACAATGCACTGATATAATGGGGTGACGCCATTATTCACCAAATTTGATATGGCTGTCGATTGTTGACATATTTGTACTATAGAACTGGGATTTTTACAATGATGTTTTGATATAACAGAAGTAAAAATGTTATTTTACAAGAAGACATGATATGAATAAGGAAAATTATTTATTTTCATGGTTGTCATTTGTTAAATATAAGTAGACCGATACAAAGGGGTTCCAGGCTACTACGATTTTTCGATGTGTGGCCATAAAACGGTAAATATTTTTATACAAAATTGAAATATAGAATTAATGCTGTTGAACATAATATGCCAGTGGCGGATCCAGGATTTCGATGATGGGTGTTCAAATATATACGAATAAGGGCGTTTGGAAGTTACTGGTAGATACATACACTTACTTTGTATGTAATCTGTCAAGGCATATATTTTTGGTCAAACTATGTTCGACCTTATCATCCTTTACAATTTGAAGTAGATTACGGATGGAACAAATACTCATTCACTACCAATTTGGCACATTCGTTGCATCAAAACTGTTGTTTAATGGTGGCTCGAGTAAAATATATATTCACAATGTTGACAAAAAAAAGAGGAAACTATCTCATGGAAGTAAACTTGACATAGATACATTCAAAACCTATTGTGAACAAAAACAAAACAAGAAACAAGATAGCACTTTACATTAATCTATTCATTAAATGATATCTATTTTAGAAGGTTGGTTCGCAAATTAAATCTCGCTGGGGAAGGGGCAGTTACGCCGGATGTAACGAAATATGACTCAACTACATAATATTAAAAGTTGTATGACCTTGAACAACGTTAGCTTCCCCCTAATCACGTGGGTAATATGATAGAAAATAACAATGGTATTACATGTACCACATATCATTTCAATAATTTTATGATTTTGAAAAATTAAAAAAAATTGTTAGGCTAAAAAACGGAATGTATTTCTGAATGCCTAATTTTCCTGAAAACAGCACACGACTAGATGGGTGTAGAAATTGATACCGTAGTTAAGCTTAAGGGATATGTTTCAATATTTCGTCTGTGTAATATTACTTTGGTTGTAATTACACTTTGAAAAAAAAAGCACGATACACTTGATTTACAAGGTGGTCATACCACGTGATAAATGACGTCATATACTGACGGTGTTTGCATTTGGAACACCTCGTACAATTCTATCGAATCATACCTTGGATGTAAATCGTGGAACTACATTCTTGCTATGAATAGTCTAGAACTAAATAGAACAACAACAACCGCATGTTCGTCTCTAATTAATGTCAAAAATGAAGCGACAGTGATACTGAAATGCATTGTTTGCAATATTCGGCTAAGAAATCGCATTTTTTAAACATTTCATCATACGCATACTTCCGAGGTAATGTCTCTGATAGAATTGTCCGAGAAGTTCAATATTACGGTGTTTGGTAAATTGTCACCCGGATACATCACGACTCGAGTTTTCAAACGGCTGTAAGTACTTTGTTTATTATCCAAATTAAACGAGACCTGGCCTATTCGAACAGCAATTTTGCAAGTTTTATCCGTTTCTGTACATCTTCTTCCTTAAATTCACGGTTTTTGCAATAATCGTGGACAACTGGTTCACTGGTCGATTTTCTCCGGTTTCATCAAGTTGTCCACGATTATTGCTAAAATCATGCATTGTTAGAACAATGTGTGAACATTCAATTAAATATTACTAAATTACGCTTCGAATAGACCCAGTCTCGTTTAATTTGAACAAAAATTAAAGTTTTTATAGTCGTATGAAAACTTGAGTTGTGTCAGTTTGTGACGTCATTTATCACGTGGTATGACCACCTTGATTTAGTTATCATATAATTATGTGTATATTTTCATTTGTGGGATAGTCCGATACCAGTTATAAAAAAATGGTGTGAATATTCACTTTGGGTGTGCCACAGAACGAAAACGATAATGGAAAAAAATATACAGAAAGACTGAAGTAAGATTATCGATTTCATACGTTTTCTGAAGCACACTAAAAAGACATATAACATTGCTAGTTCATTTTGTAAGGTATGTCTTGATGCCAAGGTCGATTATTCTAATGCGTTTTTAAAAAATGCTATCAGTTGTTTGAAAATGTTGCTGATAAGTAAAAGAAACGCCTTTAAAGTTGAGACGAAAAGGACAAATTTCATTTACATTTTAACTGCGGCATCCATCAATGGGTTTAATTTCAAGATTAAATATATGTCTCTTAAACGGCGCAAAACTTAAGTATGAACTTTTCAGAATTTTCATAAGAAATTCAGTTCATTCAGATAAAAGAAAAGGTGAAAATTATGAGAAATTATATGTGAAATGTCTCTTTAATGAAAATCGTTTGGATAGTTTGGAATATATATTTCGATAGTTCAACACAAAAGAGTTTCGGAATCATGTATCTGATTTTATCCAGAAAAACCCAAACATACAGTGTTTTCGGGTTAGATATTGCACCCACACATACAGAAAAACAGTTTCACCCAGCTGTACACCGGGTTAGTTTCGGTTTGCACACAGCTGTACAGCATGCGAATTTTCAAAGTGTAATTACAACAAATGTAGACTACACAGACGATCTGTCGAAACATTTCAGGTAAGAATATCAATTTCTCCACCCATCTAGCCCTGTGTTGTTGACAGGAACATTAGGAATTCGGAAAAACAGACCGATTTTTCAAAATCTATCGCTTCGGATTTCAAGGTCAACACGACACTGTGTTCATTCAAACATTACAGTCAAACGAGGCAAATTCGTAAAAAGGGGGCTATATTTATTGGTTCTCCAACCAATTGCCTTCACGCTGATATCCGTCAAGTTGCATGAAAGAACATATTCAATAGTATGTGACCAAAAATACATGACACCTACCTTGTACAGAAATCCCGTCCGCCATTTTTATTTTGACTTCGGAAAACCCAGCTAACTATACATACAGTAGTTTCCATACAGTGACGCCGGGAGATGTAAAATTAAACGATACGAGAAGATGACGCATAGGCCTATATAATCGAAATGCTCTTTGCAACTTTCTCCTCTTTATGCAACTACCCTTTCGTCGAGGCAACTTGCACTCCTCCATTTTTCGCCAGAATTCAACATTGACGTGTTTGAAAAATACAAATTCTTAACATTTTGAGTTTTTTTTTTTTTTTTTTTTTTTTGGGGGGGGGGGGGGGGGGGGCAAGTCAATTGCATGTTATATTTATATATCATTTGGCTATATCTTGGGAGTATGGTGGGCAAATACGTATGTTAAATCTCCGAGAAGCAAATTTTACTTTCGATTTGATGATGTTTTTCAATGATTGTATTAAAACCCCGCTAACCAACACCATATATTCTTGTGCACAACAAACGTTTACCATTTCTTCATATTAATTACTGTTTACAGCATCGTCAGATTCTTCCAAAACTCTCCACAAAAGAAATAATTTTTAATGTGCTCTCGTTAGACACCTACCTTTGTTTAAAGATTTCCCCTCGATACAACTACCCCGGAATTACCGGTAGGCCCTATGTCACGAGGCAACACATTACCGTTGACTCTTTTTGGAGCTTGTTTCTCCGTTTACCACCCGTGGTTTTGTCTCATTTCAAAATTGAACAGTCCAGCTGCGTTCCCTTTAGGAAAGGGTTAATAATACTGTATTTGGGTTAGGCCATAAATTGTTTCTATGGACAGTTTGTTGCGTTTCTACATCGCACATCGCTCATTCAAGCTGGGTCAGATGCTTGCAAATTAACCCTTTACCAAACGACACATTTTTGGTTGGTAAAAATTCAAAGACATTGCAGATGACAATAATGAATGTCATTTTGTTAGACTTTTGGACTAGAAACACGAATTTAAGGGCAGGGTATAAAACGCAGCCAATATAGAATATATAGTAACGCAGCCAATATGAAATAAAGAAGGATATCGATTAGGGGTATAAAACGCAGCCAATATAGACAAAGAATGATTATTTACTTGCGCAGCCAATATAGGCAAAGAAGGAAATTATTTTTTAATGATACTGTAATAGATCTAGTTATCATATAGTTTTAGATAATTATGAACTTATTTTTGTTGTTGATATTTTTGTTTCAATTTATTTATATTATTGCATTTTATTGTTGTATTCTTTGTATTTTTCTTCTTGATTAGTTATTCTTTGGATTAGTTATTTAGGGCTTGCCATATAAAAAAAGAAATTTGTATTTTGATATTGTTATATAGATCTAGATCTAGTTTTTTTTAATACAATTTCATATAATTGAAACTTGCCTATATATATTATTTTTGTTTAACATCAAATTGAGTTATTTGGTATATTGTTCGTTATCTAACTTCTGATTACAATACAACCATCATATGAACATCTATATTCAAAAAGGAGACTTTTTGTCCTAGATGTAACAATCAAATAATTTGATAAATTCTTGATTAAATTTTGATTTGCTGGGGGAATTATTGATAAAAGATTGAGGAGTTTGTGAATAGGCTACATTATTTGTTGAAATAGTATATGAGATCGTTGACAAACATAATTGTATTATTCTCTTTTTTTCTTTTATAATGAACTTATTGAATGTAACATATATGTTATATTTCATTATCATCAAATTTCACTCTGTGTGGATTGATTTATGATTTTTTTTTTAAAGTACAATGTATATTTAATCTAATCAATTTTAACACCTACTTAATTCGCATTGTTTATGAACTTATTCTTGATGTTGATATTTATATTTTAATCAATTTTTATTCTTGTATTGATATCATTTTCCTCTTTTGTCTCAATGTTCCCCAGCTTTTTCTATTAGGGACTTCAAAAATGGACTTGTTTGGGAAAGGATTAAAAATTGATCCATTAATTAAAAAGGTGCAAAATAGCATCTTTACATTACATAATATAATGTATCCCCTGTATTTGAGCGTATTTAACCCTTTACCAGACATTTATTGGATTTCATGTCCTTTATATAACCAAATTTGAAAAGTTGATTTTTTCCTCGCACTGTTTTCTATGTTATAGTGTAGTAAAATTACAATCTGTCGAAAAAGTAAAAAAAAATCTGTGTTAGAATCTATAGCCTAGAAATATCCTGGGAAAAAGGAGAAATTTTAATTTATTATTCATTTCTTATTTTCTCTTTATATTTTCACACCGATTATAACATATTGACATTTTTGTGGAAAAAGAAGAAATTGCTTGTGTATGAAAATACTTGTATTGAGACACAAGGACAAAATGCGCGTTATCAACATTTTCTTCTTTTCTGCATATTTTTTCCAAACCTTTTTTTTTTGTAGGTGGCGTCAAAACAAAGGAAAATGGTTTATAGAAATATGTTTATTATTGAGAAAAAATGCTGGTGATCTACATTTTCTTCTTTTATCTTAACTGCCGCGGAGCCAGGATTTCGAAGAAGATGGGGAGGGGGTGGGTCGTCGAATAAGCAAATATGGGGTTTCGTTTTCCAATTAATGCACAATTTTAACTGAATTTATGAACCCCCGCCCCACCCCACCCCCTCTGGATCCGACACTGCTTAATGTTATCAGAGCTTAAAGGTTAAATTCCCAAGTATAAATATTTTGTGACAATATCAAGAGAAAATACCAAATTAATGATAACTAAAAAATCTCTTTTTGTCACGATATTTCTAGGCTACAACGCAAACATTGTTTTCACTATTTTGACAGATTGCAGCATTGATACACTAATAACATAGAAAACATATACCTAGAAAACAGTGCGAGAAAATATAGAAAGTGCTACTTTCCAAAGCTGTTCATATAAAGGATATCCAATCAATATAATCTGGTAAAGGGTTAAATACAGTCAATAATTATAGAAGTGTCATTTTACATGACACCGGTAGTAATATACAGGAGCTATTTAGCACATTTTAATTGAAGGGTCAATCTTAAATCCCCCCAAACAATAGCAAAGGCTGAGAAAACATTGAGACAAAAGAAGAGAGAAAAAAACCGACACTTTTAATACAATACTAAATAAAATAAACACAGATATTAATTAATAAAACTTATAAAAATAGAATACCAGCAGCAAGAGTAAGTGCATCAATAATGAATTAAATAAGTAGCTGCAAATTTTTTTTCCATTTGGTATAATAACTTCATTCATTATAAAAAAAGAAATATGTAAAAATACATTAAACAATTTTGCGTAGGGTGAAATGATATAACTACTTAAAAATACAAATCTGTCTGAGAACGATCTAGTTAATCATTTCAAATAAACAAAAATAATGTAGAACCTATTCTCAAGCTTCTCTATCAATAAATACAAATTCCCAAACAAAGCCCCCCCCCCCCTTTCCCCTTCCGAGATGGGAATGCCTAACTCGCGCTTGAGATGCGTGGATACATTGGTGGAAAGAAAATCTGCTGGATCTACCAGTTATTAAGATATTATTCTTTTCTCTCGATATTTAAATAAAACACACACAAAAAAAACCCCAAAACGCACCCCCCCCAAAAAAAAGAGTTCGAATTGCATGTGTTTTTGACGTTCTGCATAAAAGTAACGGTACACCGATCAGCTGCAAAAATGGCGAATTTGTGTCGACTGCTCTTTATTGTTTTGAGTTTTAATTTCGTGTTTGCGAAAGAAATCATAAAGGAATCGAATGTTCCTTACGTGGAAAAGTATTTCGACCAAACACTTGATCATTTTAACTTTGTTTCATATGGTGACAAGACGTTTAAACAGCGGTATTTGATGACAGGTATGTTGCTTTTATTTCTGGTTTTTCAGCTGTTTTTCTCACAAAAATGTCACATGATATTTCAACCTTTTCTCGTCATGTGATCATATTTAGTTTATGTTCAAGTTTGTTACAAACATAATTCAAACAATAAGATAACAAAAGAAAGTTTTTCGAAAACAATAGAGAAATGGATGTCCAGAAAATGCTTAAAATCAACATTTCCACATTATCTCCTTTTCCAACAATATTTTTATCTCCCCCCCCCCTCCCCAATCGTAAGATCGGTGGCATATTGTTGTACTTGTGTGTTGTCAGACTGTCAGTTTGTCTGTTGGAAAACTTTACATTGGCCATTTCAGGGTCTAGTTGCAATAATGTAACAGAAACCTTTTTGAATTTTGATCTGGGTTGCATACCCCAGTGTTCTGCCAAGGCAGTGTATTTGCGATTTTCGCGCAAAAAATGAAAATATCGCCAAAAAATTATGTCCCTAGCGATATTTGTCTCACAGTAAAAAATCGTAAATTAGGGGGGCAATCGAGTGCATTTTATGATCAAAAGTGATTTTCATGGCGACACCGTTCTATTGTACTTGAATCTGATTGGAAGCCGGACCATCAGGTGCGCGATATCTGGCCAATTGATTATTGAGAAAAATCTAGTCTTTTGTTCCTCTTTCCGTCGACCGCATTTGCGTAAACAAAATGTCAGAACCTTCGCCCGCTAAAAATTGGCTTAGCCCCGAACAATTCTAAGTTATTTCGGAAAAGGAAGGAATGATTCTTCCATCGATGATCACGCCTTAACTGAGCCTGACCCTCTACAGGGGCCCGATATGGTCACCAAAACACGGAAAACTGCCCCAATCCGACATTTTCAAGAGAAATGGTTATTGGAGTATTCTTGGTTAGAATATGACACGGAAAACATTTTATGACATGACAATATCCATTGTAATGGGTTTAGGGAGAGTAATGACCAGCTCTGGTAAAGGTGTAGTCTGGAATGGGTTTATATAACAGCATAATAAGCATATAATAATTATAACATCGAGGAGCAAATCTTGTTCAAATCACTCAGTCACTTATTAACAGAATTATTTAAATATTGTGTCAGTGATATAAGTTTCACCTTTAAACTAATTCAGATACCTGGTGGGATCATGGTAAAGGACCGATCTTCTTCTACACGGGAAACGAGGGACCGATCACGGCCTTCTGGGATGCAACAGGGTTTATGTTCGATATTGCCCCGCAGTTCGGAGCCTTGGTTGTGTTTGCAGAACATGTGAGTACCATAGTCATTAACCCTTTCCCAAACACCAAATTTTATGGTGACCCACTTGAAAGCAGTTACAAAAAACAAAATGGACAGGGGCTTTGTTTGCCAAAATGTAGGGCTGTTATTAGGCCCCATTCCCAATGCCAAAAAGTACTTTTTTTTCCCAATTCTCTGGTGAAAATTCCCAATGAGGACCCAGAATGCCCCATGTTAAGACCTCATTTTCATTTTGAAGACAGTTTTAGTGTAGATTCTTACACAAGAGTATGTACAAATGTATTTTACATCACAACAGTTTAATTTGCAGCCGAAACTGAGTAACAGTATGAATACAAACTTGTTTTAGTTTTTCCCAATTTAGGTAAAACATCGCAATTGTTCCCAATTTCACTGGCCCCCGGCCCCAAACAAAAATTGGTGGCTAGACCCCTGATGGATGTTGATAAACACAGGATTTAAGTACATAATTAAGCACAGAAAACATAGAATGAAAAGATGAAAATGCTGATTATCAGCATTTTCATCTTTTCTTTCTGTGGTTTCTGATCCTCCCTCTCCTCAAGGGACGTCAAAAGCTGGTCTTGTTTGGGAAAGGGTCAAGCAACATTGAGCGACAGATAAGAGGGGATAATGAGATTGCAAAATGCAAACTGTAATTGATTGTTTCTCAAGCTTGACGGAATGAGACAATTCTAATGATTACCCAAGTAAGAGTATTTGGATTTTGAATTAGTGACTCTGAAATTCGAATTCCTTTACCTCCTTTTATCTACATAGGATGGAAATAAGTGATAAAGAAAAAAAATGCTGGTATTAACCCTTTCCTGAACGGAAAAATTTTAGGGTGATACACTTCAAAAACTGCGGCAAATGACAAAATGAATGTTATTAAAGATAGTCAGAGTTTCCATTCACGCCAAATTGTGCGTGAAACACGCATATTTGAAAGAAATCATGTACAAAATTACGGCCCCGTACGTGATTTCACGCACAAAAATTTGGATGATCAGCATCTTCAGGTGCCAGTTATTAATAGATCTAGATCTATATCAAACAATCCCGAAAGTGAAACTAACCAAAAAAAAAAACCCTAGAGTAAATCTGTGTTACTCATATGCAATCATTTGAGCTAGATCAAATACGCCGCAAACACAGCCAATTGATGACGTAGTCATTCCAGTTTCAATATAATCATGTGATGTTTACGCACCAAAATAAGGTTACGTTTTACTATGATTTGTTTACAAAAGTCGCGCGTGCCAGAAAGTGCGGGAAATGGGATGAAGCAATGAAAATAACATGCTATCTACGAAATAAATCCACTGACGTTGGATGGTTTTATCACCGACGCGTTATCTCATGCCGCCTCGCGATTACACAAATCGACTCTTGATTACACAAAGGAATTCTGACAGTTATTTGAACATGTTTATTAAACTGGTGTGCTTGCTCGACCATTTAGATCGCAGATCTCTCTTTCGAATTTTAAAAATGAAAAAGTAAGTGTTGACAAACATGTTAATTGGCGATTTATTTATCATTTACGGCAAGTCTGAGCCACATTCGATTTTTTGACCCACTTTTTTCGGTCCCCACTTTTTTAAAAAAAAATTGTCTGACACTCGCCTATGGCTTTTGAAGTGGCGATCACCAGCACGAGCCCTGTCGGTCATTTATACGGAAGAAACAAAACAAAAATGCAATTTTTTGTGTAACAGTATTTTGATATAATTTTCGGAAACTACCGAAGATTCCCGAAAAAGATAACAATATTTCCAAATCATACCACGATATGAATCATTGGCGAAGGATATCAGAATATAGCTATAATTCTGCACAACACTTTTAATAAGCGTGCATTGCAAATTACACATATTTCATTGTTTTATTGGTTTTTACCCCTATTTTCGGTTCCATACCCCCATTTTTCAATGACAGTGCGTGCAAAACCCCCAAATAAAAATCTGAGTGGAAACACTGGATAGTATTTGTGCAAAATATGGCACAGAAAATATTGAGACAAAAGGAGAAACTGCTGGTTATCAGCAGTTTCTTCATTTGTCTCAATGTTTTCTCAAGCCTTTTCTATTAGGGACGCCAAAACCAGGTCATGTTTGGGAAAGGGTTAAATCAAAATTTTATTTCATTGATTTCTAACAGTTTCTTCACATTTGGTTTCGAAACAGCTAAAGTTTTGGTTATTCCTGTTGGGATTGTCTTAAACTCTTTCTGAAAGGACAGAAGTTTGGAGTCACCCGTTTAATTTGAAAGCTTCTAGCTGCAGACATGAAAATGAAAGTTAATTAGAATAGAATTTGTGTTGAAAAATAGCACAGAAAATTCCGAGGGAATAGAAGAAAACGCTGATTATTAGTAATATATCCTTTTCCACCAATGGTTACAGGTTTTGCAAAATATCTCTTATAGTTATATGGACATTAAAACCAGGTCATGTGTGGGAAAGGATTGAAGAGATGTCAAAACTTGGGATGGTTTCACAAAAAGTGAACCATTTCCCAAACAGCAAAATTTTAGGATAGTCCAATTTGAAAGTGGTTGCAATCGATAAAGAGGGAGATGTTGACTAAACCACAGAAAATACTGAGACAAAGGGAGAAACTGCTGGTTATCAGCAGTTTCTTCTTTTGTCTTAATGTTTTTCCCCAAGTCTTTTCGGTAGGAACGCCAAATTCAGGTCTTATTTGGGAAAGGATTTAATCATACTCCTCTAACTTTTGTCATTTTGGATAGAATGGAAAGACAGTAAAAGTCTGTACTATTATTTCTAACCAGATGTTACATGCTATTCGTGCTAGTATGGCAAAACTGCTGTAAATCCATGTTAAAAAGCATGGGTATTTACAATAGTTTTGCAATTAAAGTGATTGCATTGTTTTTAGTGCTATAACTCATATACGGTGTATACTGCTAACAGACCTATTGTTTGATATAGTTTATGCCTTACGGTTATTATAGTGTAACAAAATCATCCCAGACATCTGCATATAATAGTGTAATGACCCCCACACTTTGAAAATGTTTTCTCAAATTCAAGCAGCTCAACTAATTTGCTTTGTCAACGAAGTTAAAGTTAAAAGTTGTCCTGTGTTAATTTTGGTGCATTATACATCTATATGATTCTTGTCTTGTAATTGAACTGACCATCAAAGTGATAGCTGAAATGGAAGCTCAGGGTGATCCAAGGGAAATAATTGTGTTTTTCTTACTTGAAAGAATAATACAGAGTTACCTCTCTTTAATCCTTTCCAGTCATGAAGTCCCTATCAGAGAAAGCTTTGGAAAACTTTGAGACAAAAGAAAAAAAAGAGAACCTGCATTTTCTCGTTTTGTCAAAATGTTTTCTGTGCTGTAATGTACACACATTTCGAATTTATTAACGTACATTTTAATCACATGTAGCAGCTTTCTATTTGGAAGTAAGTAGTAGCGGCAGCCATTCCCATATAGCGATAAAAACGGAAAATTGATTTTGTAAAAATCATTCAGATTATCTGGTTTGGTTGCTATCTTTGAGGTCTACGAAGACTTTTTCAGTTCATTTTATCGAAATTCATTGAAAAATAATGAAGTTATTGAAGTTTAAAGTTTGCAGATTACCTCCCCTATTCTGTCACTTGATTTCATGTTTCAAGTTAAAGTACACAAATGCGCTAATAGATACTCAAATGCGCTCATATCCACAATAAAGCAGGCTATTAGGACTCCTAATTCCACTTGTCAAAACACAGTGCAAGTTAAAAATGAACAGTACTTTCAACATTTTGTCATGAAAATGAACAAGGGTGGTTGCCTCCCTTGATTCCATCCGTTGATATCGCTATCCCATAGTTTGAAAAGTATTGTCAAATAGAATTGCTTATTGGTTGTTCCTTTTAACCCTTTCCCAAACAAGACCTGGTTTTGACTTCCCTGATATAAATGGCTTTGGAAAACATTGAGACAAAAGAAGAAACTGCTGATGACCAGCAGTTTCTCCTTTTGCCTCAATGTTTTCTATGCTATAATTACTCAAATCAATTTTTTTACATCTATTTTGATGGCTGCATTAGCTCTTGAAATGGATCACCTAATATTTTGCCGTTTGGGAAAGGGTTAAAAAACTCTATTACTGTTCTCACTTGATAGTAGAGCATAAACATTGGGAGAACATAGATTTAGAGATCTCAGAAATGACATCATTTTACATCTGTTTGAAATCTCCCCCTCCCCTCCCCTTGCCAACCTAAGGTTCAAAACCATGTTAGACTCCAGTGCAAACCCCTTGTGTATAGTCTTAGATGTGCCACAATGGAGACATTTATGTTGCATTTTTTGTTTTAAAACCTAGGGTGCATGAAAAATTGCATAATGATATTCTCCAGTATGGAAAACATCTTGGATCTTAGTTTTACCTGTAAAATTCATTTCGGAAAATAAATTTTTGTTATGCTATGATTCAAATGTTTAGATTTGAGAGTTTGGATGTAACGGTAAAGTGGAAATTTCGTTTCGGCATTTAACATGTTACGATAAAGTGATGCCTATTGACGCTCCATAACACAATGGCTTTGGAAAACATTGTAGGAAATGAAAAAATTGCTTGTGACAAGCAATTTCTTCATTTCCCACAATATTTTCTACCCATAAAGACCAATATATGTTAGATTTCATTGATTTAAACATGTCGTCTGCAACATCTTTGAATTTGGAACAGTTCAAAGTTTTGCCGTCTGGTAATGGGTTAATGAAACAATGGGCCAGGGAGAGACTTATAATAAAGCTATTGGTATGTATAATATTTTGTTATTTTATCTTTTCCTTTGTGTGGCTAAAGCCTCTCTTACAACCTGTTGTGCGTCTTTATAAATCTTGCGTCTTAAAACGCAAGATTTAAAAGGGCGCACTACGGGTTGTAAGAGAGGCTAAAGAATTGGCCGGTCAATTCTTTGCTGCTTGCAGTCTGCGTCGTGGTTGCGTCCACCAAAACAGTACGTTGCATGTGCGTGCATCACACTACTATGCCTACGCAGACCGCACGCAGGAGCAAGTATGACCAGTTTTATAAGAGGCTTAACCCATTACCACATGATGAGGCTTTTTGACGCCCCACTAAATAAAGGCTTTAGAAAACTTAAGGAAAAAGAGAAATTGCTTGTGACAAACAATTTCTTCATTTCCCACAATGTTTTCTACCCAAAATGACCAAAAAATGCAAAATTGCAAAATTGCATTCACTTGAAATTGTCGTCTACAACATCTTTGAAATTGGATTTTGCCGTTTGGTAATGGATTAAGGCAATATATTTAAGTAACTATAGATTTCATTCTGTGAGTAATCAACTTTTTGTTTCATTCCATGAAACGTTGAAAGGCATTATGGAACTATGTTTCATCTATTTTATCAGCTAAATCATCATTAAGGAAATTTTGTTCCTTTGTTTTCTCTCTGAACCCAATTTCCTCTTTGTAGATTGTATTACCGGTTTTTGGTGATAAAACTTTGCCAATTCATTAATCTGTTGGCTTGAGGCTGAAAATGGCTGTTCAGTGGTTCTGTCGATGGCACATACTTAAAGACATTATTCATCAATTCCATTAGACTGTCAATGTTTGTGTTTTTGTCTTTATTTATAGTATACAAGTTAACACTTTGTAACTAACTACTTCATATCATCGGCATAAAATAAGCTGCAGTTACAAGGCAACAATATTTTGACGAAAAAATCAACAAAAATCTAGAATTGTCCAAAATTTAATTAAATGGTTATGCTGCAGGAGAAATCAATGCTATCAATGACAAAATATGAAATATATCATTGTCATGCCATGCAGGATATAAACAAAAGGAAGAAAATGCATACAATTGAGCCACGATCTGGAAAAAGGTCCTTTAACCCTTTCCCAAACATAACCTGATTTTAACATCCCTAATAGAAAATGCTTGGGAAAACATTGAGACAAAAGAAGAAACTGTTGGTAACCAGCAGTTTCTCCTTTTGTCTCAATATTTTCCTATCTATTTTCTACACAAATTCTATCTTTAACAATACCAATGTTGTCATCTGCAGCAGCTTTTGAATAGGACCAACCAAAAAATTTTTGTTTGGGAGAGGGTTAAGGCTTTTGAGCCCAACATGGTTCAAGATCAGCCTGCGTATATAAAGCATCTCTTACAACCGGTGGTACGTGTTCCTGCATGCGGTCTGCGTCTAAAACTTATGTTTAGTCGTGCGATGCACGCACATAGGACATACGACTTTGGTGGCCGCAACCACGACGCAGACTGCACGCAGCAAAGAATTGACCGGATAATATTTTGAGGCGCTCTTACAACCTGTTGTGCGTCTTTACAAATCGTGTGATTTTGCAGAGTTTTAAATCGTACGATTTAAAAAGACGCACAACGGGTTGTAAGAGAGGCTTAAGCAGGGTCAGTATTCACCAACCTTATAAATATATGCCCAAAAATAGTCAGTCCTGCAGCACATTTTTGGATGTGATTTTGAGGTGATGTGGACATAAATCTTGTCCAATCAGATGGCTTGTAATGTAATTTAACTTTAGATAGAAAAGTGATTTAGAAATGTTAGGGTGCATTCCATTGGCTGTTCTGAGTGTGCCGAACAGTTCGGTACTCAATGGAACCACACAGAACAGTTTTTGGAAAGTGTTCTGCTTGTTTTCCGAGAAAAGGTGGTGCTAGCAGAACTGTGATGTCACTAGCATGGCAACGTTCAATTACAAATTTGGTTTGTGGAAATAAATGAATATTTCTAATCAATCTGTACTATAAAAATTATTTCAGCAAGTAGATCTTTTGATGAATTATGCATTTTAAGACCATATATGACCAATACACAACACCCCACACACGGTTAATGTTTATTTTTAGACTTGCCTGCAGAGGTTGGTCTGCGCTTTGGCCCTTCCCTTGCCTTTTCTGTTCCGAGAGCATTCCATTCGTCACGATTTGAACAGAACATTGGAAACAGTAACATATAGCCCAATGGAACGCACCCTTAATGAATATGGCCCCCGGGTTTGTTTTGGAATAGCTTGTTTTAGAAAGGCTATATTGTCTTAAGCAATTTATATTCTACAGTTTGTATTCTCTGGCTGACTAATTTGTTGAAGGATATGATTTTATGATCTGATTATAGTAGATGCCAGGAGATTTCAACCTTTTCCCAAATGGCAAAAGTTTAGGGCGGTTAGATTTTAAAGCTGCTACAGACGACAACTAGATGTTGATAAAGATTGGATTTGTTTCTGATATAGCACAGAAAATATTGAGACAAAAGGAGAAAATGCTGGTCATCAGCATTTTCTTCTTTTGCCTCAATGTTTTCCCAAGTCTTTCCTACAAGGGATGTCAAAACCTGCTCTTGTTTGTTAAAGGGTTAAACTATTCCAAGTTCAAAATAGCTGCTGCAGACAAAGAGTTGGTGTCAATAGAAATTGAAAATGTTAGCTATAAATACAGCATAGAAAATATTGAGGCAAAAGGAGAAAATGCTGGTTATCAG
>CAVMGG010000002.1:0-46625 GCA_963680895.1 Fragum sueziense
AGGAATCACACTCCGTTTTGTGACGATTCCTCTGTGAATCTCGACGGGATATCATTGACTGACTTCCAATTATGGTCTTTACTGGCTTTTAAGTCATTTTTGACCCTCCGAAAACGTAGTATCCACTGATCTTTTGAGGACCTAGCCGCCAGGTTCAACTGTCATTTTCATGTATTTAACCCCCTTTCCCCAACAAAAAAATGTACGAAACATGCCATTTTCAGTGTGAAGATGACAATCTCAGTACCGAAAGGCTTATGTAGATAGATAATTCATAATGGGAGATCAATTTGATAATAAAAGCATTGCTCTTAAAGCCCATTTTCCAAACGACAAATTATTTAGACTTTTCAAGTTTGACAGCGGCTTTTAAAACCCTTTTCTAAACGGCACCTGATTCAAGTTGGAAGCTCTTGCAGACAACAGAATGGGCATCTTGAAAGTAGGATTTTGTACGTGCAAGGGCGGATCTAGAGGGGGGTCGGGATGTTCGCCCCGCCCCCTGGAATAAGCCGAAAATTGAATGTTGACTATATAATCATATTTAAACATAAACGTCATAATTTAACATATTTAAGTCATCATTTGGGCGTGGATCTCTGCCTCCCTAGCAATTGGGCTTGGACCCCCCCCCCCCCCCCCCCCCCCCCCGAAAAAATCCTGGATCCACCCTTGCGTGTGTACATAGAAGTATAGAAAACGTTGAAGCAAAAAGGGGAAACTGCTGATTAAAATTAGCCTATTTCATTAATTTGTCTCTTGAAATGATTTTCGAAACAATCTCTGTAGCACAGTTAAGGACGAATCTAGAAGGGGGTTCGGACCTCGCCTTGAATCGGCCGAAAATCGAATTTTGACTATACAAAGTTAGTACAGTAGGCCTATACATGTATCGTTACACAATTCACAAATTTAAAGCCATCTTCCATCTTATGGGCTAGACCTCCCCCCCCCCCTGAAAAAATCCTGGATCCGCCCATGACAGTCAAAACATTAACATTTCTTGTTTGGTAAAGGTTTAAAACATTTTTTCTTTTCATTTCTTTTTTAATTTAACACCTCTCAACAATATTTCAGCCATAAGTTTGTTTTTAATTGTCCACGCTCCGAGGCTGGGAATACATCCTGTGACCTGTCCATTATTGGCTCTAATCTAGAGCACAAACACATGCAAAATATTACCGCTCACACTTGGACAGTACTAAGGAGCTCAAATGCTTCTGCAAAATTGATTTTATCTGGTTTTCAAAAGCAGTAGCTCATCCTGAACTTGCATGGTGGTAACGGGCGATGGAGACAGGGTACGAATGATTACAAGCCAAAAAATCTCTTTTTTTCAATCAAAGTTGCAAAAATATTTCTGTAACTCAAAACTCTAATAATTAACGTAAATGACTGTATAAAATATTCCTAGTACTAAGGCAGAATAATTGAAAAATGCTCGCGTGAAAATAACGACTCGCTCAATGAATTATATAGTAAAACGACCACGTGACCTTTTGTTTGCTCTCATGCATACACAGGTCACGGTTAAAAATTCAAAGTGTGTTTGGGTGTATTACCATGTCTGAGATAGAGTCAATCCCTTTTTATTCCCCCCCTTTCTTCCTCAACCCTTTCCTAAACAGCAAAAACTAGAAAAATATAATCATTTTTCAAAATTTTCATCATCAGCATTTTCTCCTGTTTCTCCCATGGTTCCTGTAAGCCTTTACACTTAACCCTTTCCCAAATGACAAAATTACGGACTGGTCCAAATTGAAAGAAACTGCAGAAGACAATTTCACGTGAATGGAATTTTTAGGTCTTTTTAGGTGGAAAACATTGTTGGAATTGAAGAAATTGCTTGTCACAAGCAATTTCTTCGTTTTCCATGATGTTTTCCATGGCCATTATTTTATGGGGAGTCAAAGAGTCATTGTGTGGTAATGGGTTAAGTTCATCAAAAGCTGCCGAGCCCGGATAGCTCAGTCGGTTACGTCGGAGTCTGTCAATCCAGGGGTCTCGAGTTCGAACCCCAGCTCGGCCAGTATCCATTCTGACATTTGACAAAAGTCATTTGTCTCTCACCAATGGGTGTGAATCATCTATGTGAGAGAGCAGCTGGAGGCTCGGTTTGGATATTGTGGTTGTACTGGTGCGAGAAATACCAGGAACCCACGGTTAGGTGCTCCAGTCGCCGCGATATGACCCTGGTAGTTGAAAACGGCGTAAAACCCCAATAAACTCAAACTCATCAAAAGCTGTTACTAGAAGTTTGGTGAAGGGACCATAGACTGCCAAAAAGCCAAGCAAGAATCTTTTTCTGGAAAATGTACAGGGAGGGTCTAAATTCATTCCTTAATATCTGATATTGATCTGATTTATTCAAAAGAAAATGCTATATTGTGGGTTTTACAGATTTTCTGGGAAAAGAAATACTTTCAGGAGAGAATTTAAGCCTCGAATTTCATTTAAAATAACAATAAATTGTGCAAGGAAGAGCCTAGAAAGAAATGCTTCCTCTTAAACCTGTTCTCATAAATTTAGAGTTTGAACACTTTGCCAAGCTCAATACTGAACAAACCCAAATCCAGGCCTTTGGGATTTGATTTTCCTTGAATTTTAATCTAGCTTCACTTCACCTTAATATCTCCAAAAAGATCATAGTTTGGGATATGGTGACTTATAATTTCTAAATAAAGCATAATTTTGTATGATGGGCCCTTCATAAAAGATCATTCATACAGATCTTTAAGTGCTTTCTGGTGCCAAAAAAGTTTTGAAAAAGTCATAGCATTTGCTTCTTTTCCCTCAAAATGTTTTCTTGTCATTATATTTCAAACATTTAGCTTTTATATGAAATTTAACTTCTCCTTTTTTCTTAGAATTTGGACAGTCTCTTATTCTATTGTCAGGTAAAGTGCTCTTTTAGCAACTCCCCAAGCAGCAAATATTTTGACTTCCAACTTTTCAGATGCCTCAGGCAACATAAAATGTTGATAGTGATATTAACTAAATACACTACAGCACAGAAAATATTGAGGCAAAAGAAGAAAATGCTGATTATCAGCATTTTCTTCTTTTGTCTCAGTATTTTGCGAAATGTTTTCTATAAGTTACAAAAAAGACACCCTTGTTTGAAAAAAGGTTAAATTTATTCCATCAGTCTTGTAGCAGATTATGAGAAATTCCTGGGACAGGAATCGGAAGCCCAGGAAGAAACCTATCAGAGAAAGTAAATATGTTTTATAGGAATTAATTTGACATCTAGTAGTGAAAATATTACAAGTTTAGTGCCTCTCTTACCATCTTTCACATTTATTGTTGCAAATTCTAGAGGAATTGCTTCCAGAACTAAAATAACTTATACATGGTATGAAGAAACCCTTTCGATTGTTCTAATTTGAAAGATTCTGCAGATGACAACATAGCAAATCAAGAAATTCTTCAAGGTGGGTAGGGGTGTGGGGGTGGTCAAATTTCTAAAAGCCACAAACCCCCTCTGCATCTACCAGAACATACCCTGGTAGATGTTTAAAGAAATAATTGGCATACAAAATAGCACAAAAAATATTGCATTTTCTCCTTTTTCCTAAAAGATTTCTATACTATAATGTGCACTTACATTATGTATATTGCTATCTCAATCAATATCTACTTTCTTGTCTGCAGCAGCTTTCAAATCAGGACATTCTAAACTTTTACCGGACATTCTAAACTTACTTTTACCGTTTGTGATACTGGTTAACCCTTCCTCAAACAAGACCTGGTTTTGACGTCCCTAATAGAAATGGCTTGGGAAAACATTGAAACAAAAGAAGAAACTGCTGATCACCAGAAAAGTTTCAGGAAAAGAATTTGTAAGTTCACAGTTCTGACACATTTTTGGAAACCAAGATTTAACATCTGTGTTAAAATCAGAGTCAGACAATTATATTCTGACAATTGTTGAAAAAAATCTAGACAAATTGCCAACAAGAATAAATAAATTCTTAATTATTAGTTTTGTGAAGTTCTGAGGGAAGATTTTAGACAATTTGACTCCACTTCCCAAGCAGATAGCTTTCATAGTTCCACAACCAAGGAGGCATTTTTCTTACATTCCATATCGTTGTGGTTTTTTTCCAAGTTAAATAGATGGATGAAAAATAATCTATTTAAGACATCTTTGAAATGATTCCTTTTATACCAAGAGTATATTCAGTCATTAGGACGGAAAACATTAATTGGTGTCTTATAAAAGTTGTTGGTTTTGCAATAACACCTACAATGATGCACTAGATCAGCAATTTCCTCCCATTTACACCAAAGTTGATTTCTATAGTTAACTTTCTACTGTCTAAAGAGACTTTTAATTTTAAGTTCTGTGTCAGAAGAAGTTTACTCTATTCATTAGCTTACTCTTTGACCATAGCTTTTTGTTTGTTCAAATGTATCATCTATTGACTAATTTTAACACTGACTCAATGCCTGTCCATGATGAGAAGGTTAATATAGCTTAGACGAATTGTATTTGGACTTACTAAGGCTCCAATCTACTTCTGTAAAAGCAACAGCATCTAAGGTAGATTGATTGGGGTTTAACACATTTTTCAACTACTATGCATGGTCATATCACAATGGCTGGAGCACCTAACCATGGATTCATGTCATTTCTCATACAAGTACAACCACAATATCCTTACCAAATCACCAGCTGCTCGCCTCCAAAGGTTAACTATCATCAAACCATTGGTGGGTGACAATTTTGGATATTTGCCACGGCCAGTGCTTGAACCTGGGACCTCATGAGTGAGAGTCTGATGCGCTTCCAACTGCGCTATGGTCACAGCCTATTGGCATAAAACCGTCTCATGCCAATAGACTCCCAAAGACTCCAAAATAACATAATTCCTAGAAATACATTCTTGCCAAAAAGTGTTAACTGGTTCTTACTGATTCCCCGATTCTCAGTAGGTGTTTAGAACAGTGTGATTATCAATATCTGGAGACTAGATAATTGGAAAAGTGTCTGTATTCTATTAATCAACACCGACTCCAAATTAATGTGTTGCCAATTAATCAACTTGTTACCAGGTGTACAAACAAACCTTCACATTCTGATTTTAGCCAGTGAAATTTGTATACAAATCACCTGTACTGATCAGTGAAATCGGTAGCCAGAAGGTGCCATCTTTTTTAACATTTTATTTCCTCATGTCAAAAGAGATTCAGCAATGTCTTCTTTGACTCATTGTTTCCAATTTTGCCATTCTCTTAAAGCAGATATTTCTGAAAGGGATAATCCATACCCCTGCAAAAAAGTTCAAGAACCCATTCCTAGTTCTAGAACATTAAAATGGCACTTCTAGATCTGATCTAGAACAGTTCTAGAAGTGCAATTTAAACTTCTAGAATGTTCTGGAACAGTTCTTGGACTAAAATGAACTTTTTGCAGGGGTATAGACATTATCTTACATATTCTGATAAGATATTTTATTCCACAGAAATTCCATTAAATTTGTCTACAGCATTGTTAATAAAACTCACAAAAATCATGATTGACAGCCATTTGTAACAGCCTTTTGTGCTGCTATAGAATTCATTGTGCACAATTTGATACTTGTATTACATCATCAGAGTAGAACCTACCAACAATTTAATTTATTGTGATCATATTGAAAGGTTAAACAAAATGTGAAACATAAGCAAACTATTTTTCTGTGATGGCTTTATTTGGTATTTGACATATCGTCGTTGTAAATGCAAAACCTCGTATCTCGGTTTTGGAATATTTTAACGGGGAGGTAATATAGTGTAGTAACTTTTCCCAAACTTGTATGCCTTACTTGAAATTTTGACATATTGTTCACAAATAATGTGTCAATAACACTAATCAGTAAAAATATCTCAAAACCTGCGAGAATCGTCTACACAGGGCACACAAGTTTGTACTTTGAAAATCGCACCAATCGACATACGAGGTTTTGCATTTACACCGACGATATGTTTTATAGGATGGAACTATCCTGGAAGAATGAAGTACCCACTATCGACCTGAAGTATCAACTATGAACCCAAGTCAGTCCATGCAGACCAGCAGAGAATGACTAGTGTCAAAACCTTAACATACACATTTTTTTCTTTGATACAATTTATTTTGTCCTATGCAATTCCTCTCAAATTGAATCAGTCTGAAGTTTTGACATTTTAAAAATGGTTAATATTGCTGCTTTTCATAGAAATCGTTGTAATTGCAGCTTGGAACAAGCTGCAGTTACAACGTTATCAATGAAAAGCGACTATAACTGCTTACAAATTTCTAGCAATTCCTGAATCAAAATCCAAGATGAATCAAGTGAACCAAGAAGGTTAGAATACCCTTGACCGTGTTTATGAAATATCAAAAGCTGTAAAGATTCCTAAGTGTCTCCTGCTATCTCTGGGCTATCAGAAATAACTAATGCTATCTCTCCACATATCAGTGTTACAGTTATTAAATATGGTTCAATTATTTCCAGAGGAAAAACATTTCTAGAACATATTGTCATCACAAAATGTAGCCCAGTGAAAGAGCAGCACAAAGAGCTAACGGATCACTATTAAACAACACAAGCACTAGATTTAGACAAAACTCGAAAAGAGGATGAATTGTTAGAAGATTGTAAGAGCTTGGTTAAACAAAATGTGTGCAAAACTTCAAATCAAAGCCTTCAGAAGTTCTGGCAATACTATCTTTCATCAAAAACTTTAACAAAAGCATCACTCCAATACTATGAATAGCAACACAGTATTGCTGTCTGTTCTAGCTCCCAAAGCTATTGGATGTAGTCTAGCTAAAAAGTATCACAGTCTGAAAAGAATGGCTGCTAATTTTTCACCCTTTGATTATTCACAGTAATCATATCTTTCAGAAGACGACTATAAAGTTTTCAATAGGCCCCATTTTGTCATGAGGAGGCACATAAATTATTATCAGATTATATATTTGATGTAACCCAGTAGCTGTTTTAATTCCTTTCATTAAACTGGCCTATTTAATGTGGTTATTGTCAAGAGCTTATGATAAGATTAGATCTATATCTTAGGTTTCAGAACAGAGAGCTGCCAAGAACAATTAGCCAAAATGGCACACTGTGAAAACATGAAGAATGGAGATTTAATCCATTACCACACAGCAATGCCTTTAGACGCCCAAAATATAAAGGCAATGGAAAACATTGTGGAAAATGAAGAAATTGCTTGTCACAAGCAATTTCTTCATTTCCCACAATATTTTCTATCACAAAAGAACAATTTTAGATTTCATTTTCTTGAAATTGTTGTCTGCAATACCTTAGAACTTGGAGAAGTCTGCAGCAGACGACAAAATGAATGTTGATAAAGACAGGATTTCTGGATGATATAGCACAGAAAATATTGAAGCAAAAGGAGAAAATGCTGCTTATCAGCATATTCCTTTTTAGCCTAAATGTTTCCCAAAGCCCTTTCTACTATTGACCTCAAAACTAGGCCCAGGTTTCTCGAAAAAAATTAATAACATACTCATGAGTACATGCTCAACTTCAATGGAATACTTTCTAACCTTGAAGGGTATTCAATTGAAGTTCATGTGGATTTCGTGTGATTTGAATATAGTGCTCAGATTTGTGTCTCAGAATGTACTTAAGTTTTTTTGAGAAACCAGGGCCAGGTCTTAGTTGGGAAAGGGTTAATTCAACAGTATAGATAATGATCAGCCTGCATAATGTATAAGCATGCAGTCTGGCTGCTTTTGATTTACAATGTTGATTTCAGACTCCTAAAATAGACCTTTCTTTTTGCATTTTATTACCAACTGGTTGTCAAGAAACATTTTATATATTGAATGAACAAATTCTGCTGATGAAGACTGTGTCCTTGGTCCATTTCTTACCAGTACAAATGTTTCAAATGACACATGTCCTAATTCCGGGAGTAATTCAAGTCATGTCAAACTTGAACCTGGCCATAATGCAAAGTGTCTTAGCAAATATTAATCTAGGTATTCATCAATTGGCTTCTTGAATAGTTTTTAAAGACAACATGTTTTTTCACTCACCTTTCATTTGAAAGAAGTTCATTGTTTGTATGGCATGCATGACGGGGCTGTTGTCCAGCGTTAATTCAAACTCCGGAGACACTCTAGGTACCAGCTCTATCTCCTTGAAGAAGTTCTGGTCCACTGTTGATACCCGATGTAACAAAGAGTTTGAGATCTGAAATGAGACAAGAAAAAATTGCATTTAATTAAACTGGTATATAAAATGAAAAGAAAGCTGAAAAGGATATTCTTGGTTATGCAGGAAGCATAGTATAAGGCCAGCCTGCACATTTGTGCAGTCTGGCCTTATTCTATACTGCCTGATTGTTGAAATTCAGCATTAACGGAGTTCAATATAGTAATCATTTGAAAGAAGTTCATTGTTTGTATGGCATGCATGACGGGGCTGTTGTCCAGCGTTAATTCAAACTCCGGAGACACTCTAGGTACCAGCTCTATCTCCTTGAAGAAATTCTGGTCCACTGTGGATACCCGATGTAACAAAGAGTTTGAGATCTGGAATTAGAGCGAAGGTAAGAAATAAACCTTAGTCATCAAAATCAAATGTACCCTCCATGTTTCCTGGTATATGGAGGCAGCATGGGATAACCCATTACAAGATGGTGCGATTTTAGACTTGTTACAATTCAAAGATGTTGCAGATTTCCAATTTCCAGTGAAAGAAATTTTACATATTTTGGTATTTCTGAGTAGAAAACGTGGGAACTGAAAAATTACTAGTGCCAAGCAATTTCTTCATTTTCCACAATGTTTTTCAAAGCCTTTATCTTAACTTCAAGGGTATCAAGAGCATCAATGTGTTGGAATGGGATACAATAAAGAACATGTAACAGTACAAGTTAACTTAATTTATGGAACTAATAACCATTCTTATGATCTACCAACAAGAACAAAGTCTGCAATCATCATATTTCTTCGCCAAAATTTTGTGCTGACAGACATTTGCCTTTATTTAATTCCACTCAATTTGTGACACTCACTGTTTCTGTCATTAGCAGTAAGAGCTCATGACTTCTTTACAATACCCTTGAAGTCATGATAAATCTCAGGAAACAACAATTATGATCTTCTAACTGTTGTAAAATTCAGTTTCTTTTTTTTCATCTCACACTGATGAAAGAAAATCTACAAAGACCTTACAAACCCTGGACTGCATGAGTGAGAGTCTAATGTGTTACCAACCGTGCTTATGGCCACTTCTGAAATTTTAAAGATAAAATTCATTTTGCGCTGATACAGCAATTTCATTTAGATTTCTATAGAATCATTGACATTTTTCTCAGCAATATCATTTGGATTTCCAGAGAATCATTGACATTTTTCTGTCATTAGTTTCCAGCCAAGACAATCTTCCTGTTACAAGTCTTTCCCACTGTGAAAGACAACCTGCTAGATTAGGCTCTTTCTACAATAACCTTTTCCCATACAGCACATTTTCAGGATGCTTCAAATTGAATGCTGGAAGAAAAAATGCTGATTACAAGCATAAACCAACAGTTAACCCATTACTAGACCACAAAATCTTGGACTGTTCCAAATTCAAAGATGATGCAGACAACAATATTTCAAGTGAATATAATTTCCTATCTCTGGGTTTTTTGGGGGCGTTTTCCAAAGCTTTAATCTTGAAGGGCATAAAAAAGTGTCAATGTTTCGGGAACAGGTTAATATCCATAAATAATAATGTTGATATTATTCTAGTATTATTGTTTTGTCTATATCCCATATTGTCAGATGTTATATATCATTCACAGGGAAACAAACGTGCTGCTGAAGCAGGCAAGAAAATCTGCAAATTTTACAAGTTTTTCAGGAAAATCTGAGATTTTAATTCAAATTTAATGACACCAGCCACATAAACAAATCAGAACTAATCTGATTTCAGGAAACAAATTCTGTCACTCAGTTGCCCCTGCCATCAAACACACCATTACTCATTACAGGCAAGTTTGTTTAGTATTCTTCTCACATTCAAAATATCCCTGCTTTTCAACAAAAACCTTGTAACTGCAGCTTAATCAAGCTGCAGTCACCAGGTTTTTGTTGAAAGGCGACATTTTCTTTTTGAAAGAAAAATTTAATTGACAAAGAAAGCAGCTGAAGAATAGACGTACCAGTTCCAATTTTACCTCAGGACTCCATGGTGAGCCCCTTTCCTTGAAGTGAATCTTTGGATGTAATTTTATACCAGAGAAGCCAGGACCAACATAATACAGTTCTTCCAAATGACAGTGTTTTAGACTCAGGTCTTCACTGAAAGCTGTTGCAGACAACAACATAAATACCTATCAAGATGGAAAGTTTGGTTAGCCCTTTTCCAAACGGCAAAATTTTAGAGTGGTCTAATTTTGAAGCTGATGCAGACGACAAAATGAATGATTAAAAAGATAAAGTTTGTGAATGATACAGCAAAGAAAATATTGAGGCAAAATAAGAAATGTTGATTATCAGTATTTTCTTCTTTTGCCTCATTTTTTTCCTGAGCCAATTCTAGTAGGGACATCAAAACCGGGTCTTGTTTGGGAAAGGGTCAGCAAAACAAATTGAATAATCATTGTGTAGGACTGTCGACAATGATATAAGTGGGCAATGCAAAACACAATGGCCAGATAATTATCATCGAACACAATGAAGCTGAAAAACCTTAGCACATCACAATAGTTATTTGATCATGTAATATGGTACAGTGCATCATGCATGCAGATATCCAAGAATTGCAACACACTTATCTGTACAGTTAATCTAGGAATACATCCATTCCTCTCCCACACAATGTTATTTTGATGACGCAAATGAATGTAAGGAAAATACTAGAACTGTCACAGAATGTGGCTTGATGGTAATGGTTCTTTCACATGACACTTACTTACCAATTTAAGTTGCTAGCACTTATGATTTAGAAGATATGCTCCGCAGAAAAATGCAAGGGTACAAACAACAAAGGGCAATAACTCAACAAGAGGGCCAAGATGGCCCTAGATCGCTCACCTGAATTCATAGTTGAGATACTGGCATGACCATGAAATCAATCTTATAACATTAGAAGAATATAAAAGAATGACAATGGCAATTTTACCAAATTCAGAGGCATAAAACTAAGGACTTTCTGTTCTGAAACAATTTGGAAAGGGCTTAAACCTTGGCTGGGAAAGGGCTTTATCTTTACCAAGACAGAAAAGAAATAGACTGTTCAATTTTGAAATAGCGCGGCAAGATGAGAAAATAATGCTGATTATCAGCCTTTTCTTCATTTGACTCAATAATTCCCCAAGCCTTTTTTAATAGGGACATCATAGGAAAGGGTTAAGACATTAAGATTAAATGTAGCTCTATCATTCATCAGATAAAACTCCATTATCAGATAAGGCAGCCCTTTATTTATTTTGGACGGTCTATTATTGACTTTAGACAGTCTAACTATTTACTTAAGCAATGATTGCTGATAAGCTGATACCTGGTCAAAATAAATTTGTCTGAATTCCTCACTTGAAAATTCCCAAACCCACAACATAGGGCTTCTTTGCTTGTAAAGTGATGGTTTGAACAAATTTCACAATGATTGAGCAAATATTGTAATAAATTCTTACATCAAAAACAAGATTCGATCCACTGACCCAGTTTTTGACCTTGCATGACCCAAGTTTTCAATGACCTACAGAGTACAGACATCATCAAAATAAACGTCCTGAGCAATTTTCAAATAATTGAGCCAAAATTAAAACTTCCACAGCAAAAAGAAGTTTTCATTACCTTTGACCTTGACTAATAAATGGAATTCTTGATATTTGACCTTGTGCCCTAGTTTTTGACCTTGCATTACAAACTTTTTACATGATTATTAATAAAAACATTCTTAGCAATTTTCATAATAATTTGGCTAAAAATGGGCACTTCTGAGCTAAAACAAGGAATTTATCAAACAGACCTAGTGACCTCATTTTTTACCTCACATGACCCGATTTTTAAAAGAACCTAGATATCAACCAAAAATACATTCTGAGCAATTTTGACAAGATTTGAGCCAAAGGCAGCACTTTGAGAGCAAAAAGAAGGATTTTAAATCATTTGACCTAGTGACCTACATTTTGACCTGGTATGACCTACTTTTTAAGATGACCTAGATATCGTCAAGACAAAGATTCTGGTCAACTTTCACAATGATTGAGCAAATACTGTGACTCCTAGAGCAAAAATAAGATTTGACCTAGTGACCTACTTTTTGAGCCCATTCTGACCCCGATCCCAATTCTTTGAAGTATTTTGAAAAAGGATGACCCAAGGATCATATCTGTGAAATTTCATCCAATTCTGCCCAGCACTTTAGGAGGAGAAGATTTTTTTTATCATTGTGAACGGACGGACGGACGGACGGACGGACGGACGGACAGACAGACAGACGCCGGACAACAGACCGATCACAATAGCTCACCTTGAGCACTTCGTGCTCAGGTGAGCTAAAAAGTGGGCATGGCAGAGTAATGATTACTTTACATGACACTTCCCCACAATGATATGTATAAGTGTACCAAGTTTGAAGTTGCTAGCACTTATGGTTTAGAAGATATGTTCCGGACAAAAATGCAAGGGTACAAACAACAAAGGGTGATAACTCAAAAAAAGGGCGTGGCAGAGTAACAGTTATTGTATTGTATTTTATTTTTTCAATAAAATTATTTTAATGCACCACAGAGACAAGACATGGATTTACCACTATTTGCCTCTATATAAATACTGCACTCAGGCATCATATTGATGCCGATTCTACCCCCTTGACGCCTCAGTGCAAATTTAATTTTGCGTCCTCAATGAGTATTCGACATTCAAGAAGAAATAATATCCAATATCATCACACAGTGATGCCTTTTGACACTCAACAAGATAAAGGCTTTGGAAAACATTGTGAAAAATGACAAAATTGCTTGTGACAAGCAATTTTTTCATTTACCACAATGTTTTCAAAACTGAAATGGAAAGATTGTTGAAATTTCATCAACATGAAATTGTCTTCTACAAGTCCTTTCAAATTTGACTGGTCTGATTTAACCCTTTCCCAAACGGCAAAATTTTAGGGTGATCAACTTCAAAAACTGCTACAAATGACAAAATAGAAGTTATCAATGATATAATTTGTGTAAAATATGACATAGAAAATATTGAGACAAAAGGAGAAACTGCTGGTTATCAGCAGTTTCTTCTTTTGTTTCAATGTCTTTTCTATTAGGGACGTCAAAACCAGGTCTTGTTTGGGAAAGGTTTAAATTTGTCTATTTGTCTGTTTGGTGATGGGATATATACAAGTGAACATGATGTGTTCTAAGGAAAGAACCAGGAAGCAAGAAAACTCAGAAAACTCGGCTGAAACTACAAAAGTGCTGATGTAATGGGGATTAGCACATTTCTAAGTCATAAATCTGGGAACAAAATTCTGCAAATATCAAGCGAACCCATTATTTCTGCTAATCACACTCCCTCATCGCCACCAAATCACATTTGTTTCAATATTTATGGTCAAATATCAAACATTAGGGGCTGCAAATTTCAGCCCCGACCCTTCAATACAGCCCCCTACCTTCTGTTGGTGAATTAAAGCAGAATAAATGAATACTAAATCTGTCAAGCGGCCCTGATCAATCCTTTTGTCTTCAACCATGATCTTTGACCATCTTGAATGTTAATGCACCATTACAATTTTATTGGTACTCAGAGGTTTCATACATCATTTAAGGACAGATCCTCCAGTTGTTACTGAGCAACTTACTGCGCATATCCTAAATAACGAAATAAAGCTGTTTCAGTAATTTGCCTTTTCAGCAAATGTATTTTTTACATTCAGTTAATGTTTGGTTGATAAATGCCAAGACCCTTTTCGGTTATTTCAATTCTCTCTGTTTGGTCAATAAAAGTGTAATAGTACTCGGATAGTACATTTCGCTTTCTGTTACGCGTTCAACATGTGGCGTTAGCGATAGGAAACAGAGCAACAAAAACAAAGTGATGTCTTTATGAGCTAGTCTGCTTCAGATGGACACAAAATATGACACTTTTTATTATCTAAAGCTGGTAATAAGAAAGAAAATGGATAAAAGTAGTGAAACAATTTCGGACAGAGCTGCAAAAAGTAAACCAAATTTTACTTACAAGAGGGCCAGAATGGCCCTATATCCCTCACCTGAAAGAAGTTTAAGACAAAGAGTCACCCAAGGAACATTTCTGCCAAGTGTGGTTCAAATTGGGCCAATGGTTGATTTTTAAAGAATTTTCTTAGAATTTTTCTAAGTCCAATAAGTCACGCCCTGCCACACCCACTTTTTCAGACGAAACAAAAATTCACATTTTTTTTAAAGAGTCACCAAAGGAACATTTCTGCCAAGTTTGGTTCAAATTGGGCCAATGATTGATTTTTAAAGAATTTTCTTATGATTTCTCCAAGTCTGATAAGTGCTGACCTGCCATGCCCACAATTTTGGACGAATAAAAAATCAGCGAACAAATCTTAAGAAGGGTCACCTAAGGAACATTCCTGCCAAATTTGGTTCTACTTGGCCCAATGGTTAAGGAGAAGAAATTTTTGAAGAATTTTTTAACAATTTCTCTTGGTTAGATAAGCCCCACCCTGCCACACCCACATTTTTTGACGAAACTATTAATTTATGAACAAATGTTGAAAAGTGTCACTCAATAAACAATTCTGCAAAGTTTGGTTCAAATTGGCACATTGGTTGATTTTTAAAGAATTTTCTTAGGATTTCTCTATGGCCGAAAAGCCCCTTCCTCCCTGCCACTCCCTCATTTTTTGACAAATGTAAAAATTTGTGAATCAATTTTGAAAAGAGAGACTCAAAGAACATTCCTGCAAAGTCTGCTTCAAATTAGCCCAATGGTTACCCCAGTGAAAATGTAATTGAAATTTCCCTGAAATTTCACCAAATTTCAGTGAAATTTCAGTGAAATGCTTAAATATCGCTGAATCTCAGCAAAATGACTATATTTCAGTGAAATTTCAGTGAAATTTTAACAAAAAATTCTGATATTTATGTGAATTTTTCTTCTTGTTTTAGACTTGAATTTCAGTGAAATTTCAACAAAATTTCAATGAAATTTCAGTGAAATTTTAATGAAATTTCAGTGAAATTTTAACGAAATTTCAGTAAAATCCTTTTACAATCGCAACATCTCGGGCACATAGTTGGAAGTAGATTTGGAGCACTTTGGTGATTTCAACCATGTGGCAGAGAATTTGAATTGTTCAAATTAAAGTATTTTCAAGCATTATTGATGTTTAAGCAAAAACCAGTGTAAGTATAAACAAAGAATTACATCTTTAGTTTATCTTTGAAGTGTTCTTTGTGTAATCCATTTAATTTCATCCTGATTGCATATATTATTACAGTTGTCATTGGTTTTCGTGGTTTAGATATAAGTGACTTTAATGGCATTATTCAAACTGCCTTTTGTAAAGATTGTGTTTAATGACATAGTCATATCTGTCTTCACAGCTGAATTCTAAGGACATGTTAGACATAATTTTATAGGGCTAAAGAAATTAAAATTCTGATATTTCAGTGAATTTTTTTCCTTGTTTGAGACTTGTATTTCAGTGAAATTTCAGTGAAATTTCAGCGAAATTTCAACGAAATTTTAGTAAAATCCTTTTTACAATTGCAACATCTCGGGCAAATAGTTGGAAGTAGATTTGGAGCGCTTTGGTGATTTCAACCATGTGGCAGAGAATTTGAATTGTTCAAAGTATTTTCAGGCATTATTGATGTTTAAGCAAAAGCCAGTGCAAGTATAAACAAAGAATTACATCTTTAGTTTATCTTTGAAGTGTTCTTTTGTGTAATTCATCTAATTTCATCCTGATTGCATATATGATTACAGTTGTCATTGGTTTTCGTGGTTTAGATATAAGTGACTTTAATGGCATTATTCAAACTGCCTTTAGTAAAGATTTTGGTATATGACATAGTCATATTTGTCTTCACAGCTGAATTCTAAGGACATGTTAGACATAATTTTATAGGGCTTACGAAATGATCATGTGTAAACATAGATTTTAGTATCATAACAAATCTTTGGGCACACCTCTGGAATAATGGGCACAATAAATGTTGTGCTTTGTTTTAGACTAATTTATGATGGGGGACTGCTCTCCCACACACCTGCTGCTTGTTTTTCTTGACACCTTGTCAATTCTTTTTACAAGAAATTTGATTTCTATATCTAACCCAATCCATATAAGATAGGGTAGGACAGAAATTGTGCCTGGTAAACCAAAGACTTATAATCCAAATTTCATATAGTAACTTACTAGACTGTGACAACTAGTTCTCGATCTTAGACTGTAGTATTGTTAAAGATATAGGTCATTGTTATCTTAAATAAGATGTTAAATGTGTAAAAAGGTCAATATTGATACTTTTCAACATAATTAAGTTCACTGAAATTTTGATGAAATTCACTGTTAATTCATTGAAATTTTGGTGAAAATTCACTGAGATTTTGGTGAAAATTCACTGAGATTTTGGTGAAATTCACTGAGATTTTGGTGAAATACACTGAAATTTTGCCCCTTTCTTTCACTGTTATTTCGCTGATATTTCACTGATATTTCACTATTTTTCACAGAAATTTCACTGAAATTTCAATCCATAATTTCAATTTCAACAGAACCTTGGTGAAATTTTGGTGAAATTTCACTGAAATTTTGATGAAATTCACTGTTAATTCTTTGAAATTTTGGTGAAATTTCACAGAGATTTTGGTGAAATTTCATTGTTTTTTTGCCCCTTTCTTTCACTGATATTTCACTGAAATCTCACTGAAATCTCAGTGAAATATCAGTGAAATTTCAATCCATATTTTCTCTGGGGTAATTTTTAAAGAATTTTCTTATGATTTCTTTAAGTCTGATAAGCCCCTTTCTCCCTGCCACGGCTACAACTTTTTACAAATGAAAATATTTGTAAACAAATTTAAAAAAAAGGCTTAAGGCACATCCCTACAAAGTCTGGTTCAAATTGGCCCAATGGTTGATTTTTAAAGAATTTTCTTATGATTTATCTAAGTCTGATAAGCCCTTTTCTCCCTGCCACGGCCACGTTTTTTGACGAATCAAAAATCTGCACACAAATTTTGAGAAGGGTCACTCAAGGAACAATTCTGCCAAGTTTGGTTCAAATTGGCCCAATGGTTGATTTTTAAAGAATTTTCTTATGATTTATCTAAGTCTGATAAGCCCTTTTCTCCCTGCCACGGCCACGTTTTTTGACGAATCAAAAATCTGCACACAAATTTTGAGAAGGGTCACTCAAGGAACAATTCTGCCAAGTTTGGTTCAAATTGGCCCAATGGTTGATTTTTAAAGAATTTTCTTATGATTTCTCTAAGTCTGATAAGCCCCTTTCTCCCTGCCACGGCCACGTTTTTTGACGAATCAAAAATCTGCGAACAAATTTTAAGAAGGGTCACTAAAGGAACAATTCTGCCAAGTTTGGTTCAAATTGGCCCAATGGTTGCTTTTTAAAGAATTTTCTTATGATTTCTCTAAGTCTGATAAGCCCCTTTCTCCCTGCCATGGCCACATTTTTTGACGAATCAAAAATCTGCGAACAAGTTTTGAGAAGGGTCACTCAAGGAGCAATTCTGCCAAGTTTGGATCAAATTGGCCCAATGGTTGATTTTTAAAGAATTTTCTTAGGATTTCTGTAAGTCCAATAAGCCCCGCCCTGCCACACCCACATTTTTTGACGAATCAAAAATCTGCGAACAAGGTTTGAGAAGGGTCACTCAAGGAACATTCCTGCCAAGTTTGGTCAAAATTGGCCAGTTGATTTTGGAGAAGAAGATGTTTGAAGAAATTGTTGACGGACGGACAGACGGACAGACAGACGGACGACGGACGGTGAGTGACCACAATAGCTCACCTCCAGCACTTTGCTCGGTGAGCTAATAACTAAGAAAAACGCTTGGTTTGATATATTTTTCTTTTTTGTTTTTGTATGTATGACCAAGCACTATGTCTATACCAAAAAAGAAAAAATTCTTACCGCTGGAATATTTTTTATTATCAGAAACGTTGCGAAAAAAGAGCAATTTCAACTACTTTTGAAAGAATGTTTTACTAAAAATTTCAAAATCATCACTAAAGACCTTGACCTTGGAGATTGACCTACTATTAAAACAAGAGGGCCATGATGGCCCTGTATTGCTCCACTGGCTTTTAGACATTTAGACTACGAAGAAATTTGGAAGAGATTCATGAAAGGAAGATTCCTGTGAAGTTTGGTTGAAATTGGTCCTGTAGTTTTGGAGAAGAAGATTGTTTATCAATTTTTCGAAAATTCAATTTAATTAAATTAGTTAAAATTTAAGTTCTGCACGGATTTTTTTTTTTTTTTTTTTTAAGGAATTTAGAGGAGATTCATGCAAGGAAGATTCCTGTGAAGTTTGGTTGAAATTGGTCCAGTAGTTTTGGAAAAGAAGATTTTTCGAAAATTTAATTTCATTAATCAAAATTTAAGTTCTACACAGAATTTATTTTTTGGAGGAATTAAGAAGAGATTCATACAAGGAACATTTCTGTAAAGTTTGGTTGAAATTGGTGCAGCAGTTTTGGAGAAGAAGAATTTTTAAAGATTTTTCGAAAATTCAAATCAATTAAATTAATTAAAATTCAAGTTCTGCGCAGATTTTATTCTTTTGAAGGAATTTGGTAGAGATTCATGCAAGGAAGATTTCTGTGAAGTTTGTTTGAAATTGGTCCAGTAGTTTTGGAGAAGAAGAATTTTTAAAGATTTTTTCGAAAATTTAATTCAATTAAATTAATTAAAATTCAAGTTCTGCGCAGATTTTATTCTTTTGAAGGAATTTGGTAGAGATTCATGCGCTGAAGATTTCTGTGAAGTTTGGTTCAAATTGGTCCAGTAGTTTTGGAGAAGAAGAATTTTTCGAAAATTTAATTTAATTAAAATTCAAGTTCTAAACGGAATTTAATTTTTTGAAGGAATTTGGAAAAGGTTCATGCAAGGAAGATTCCTGTGAAGTTTGGTTGTAATTGGTCCAGTAGTTTTGGAGAAGAAGATGTTTAAAGAAAAAGTTGACGCACGGACGGACGGACGGACGCACAGACGGACGCACGCACGACAGACACAGGGCCATGACATAAGCCCCGCTGGCCTTCGGCCAGTGGAGCTAAAAATGTAACCTGGCCTATATCTCATATAATCGTGCAGATAGAGCCTTGATATTTCACATATAGATACCTTATGCAATGACCTTGACATTGAGACCATGACCTTTTACCTAACGACCCTGACCTTTGACTCCTATTTTGCGAGAAGCTTTGATATATAGGCGAGCTAAATTGTCAGCGGCAACTCTTGTTAGTTGATGACATGGTTTGTAGTAGAGAATGAAAAAATTCTCACTGAAAAAAAGTTGACAATTATGAATTTTCGTTTATAATCATGAAATTAATGTGGTTTCCTTGGCAACCATTTCTTCAATAACAATCAAATTTACTTAAAAAAAAAAGCTTACGATCAGTGGAAGAAATATAATCCATTTTGATGTCGATTTATTGACCATTTTACCACTTTTTTCATTTTATAAAATCTGTAACCATAGTAACCAAAACTTTTAATAAAAAATTATATGTATTTCATTTTAAAAAAATGCAACATGGTATAAACATTTAGAAATAATTAGGCATTTGTTATTTGACAACATGGTCTTTCATAGAGAATGAAAGAATTTTTCGGGGAAAATAGTCAATAAATAATGATTTTCAGTGACATAAAAGAACAAAAAAACTTGTGATTAGATAAATGTATGGTTTCCTTGGCAACTATCTATTTTTTTATAATTAGATTTTCATAACAAATATTTCTTGTAAGAGGAAGAAATATAGACCAATATTATGTCCATTTATGCACTATTTGACCACTTTTTTTCAATTATAAAATCCGTTACCATGGTAACCAAAACTTAAAATCAAATAAAAATATAACCCATTGAGATTAAGGATGTTATATTTTATAATTCATTTGTGTTTGAAACAAAACATGAAACTTATCACGATAATAAAGTGTAACAAGAGGGCCAAGATGGCCCTGTATCGCTCCACTGGCTTTTAGACATTTAGACTACCAACTTCTTCAAGGAACACAATAGAGGTCTATTCAAAGAAGATTCATGCTACACCAGAATGAAATCCAATAAGTGATTAAGGAGCAGAAATGTTTTTAAAATTTTCTTAAAATTACACTGTTTCATATAGCGAAAAAAAAGCCTAGCCCACAACGGCCAAGCTTTTCATCCAATCGTGAAGGAATTTGGAAGAGATTCATGCAAGGAAGATTCTTGTGAAGTTCGGTTGAAATTGGTCCTGTAGTTTTGGAGAAGAAGATTGTTTAACAAAATTCAATCTAATTATTCAAAATTTAAGTTCTACATAGAATTTTTTTTTAAGGAATTAAGAAGAGATTAATGCAAGGAACATTTCTGTAAAGTTTGGTTGAAATTGGTCCAGTGATTTTGGAGAAGAAGAATTTTTAAAGATTTTTCGAAAATTTAATTTAATTAAATTAATTAAAATTTAAGTTCTACATAGAATTTATTTTTTTGAAGGAATTAAGAAGAGATTAATGCAAGGAACATTTCTGTAAAGTTTGGTTGAAATTGGTCCAATTGTTTTGGAGAAGAAATTTTTTTAAAGATTTTTCGAAAATTTAAATCAATTAAATTATTTAAAATTCAAGTTCTGCATGGATTTTATTCTTTTGAAGGAATTTAGCAGAGATTCATGCAAGGAAGATTTCTGTGAAGTTTGATTGAAATTGGTCCAGTAGTTTTGGAGAAGAAGAAATTTTAAAGATTTTTCGAAAATTGAATTCAATTAAATTAATTAAAATTCAAGTTCTGCATAGATTTTATTCTTTTAAAGTAATTTGGTAGAGATTCATGCAAGGATGATTCATGTGAAGTTTGGTTGAAATTGGTCCAGTAGTTTTGGAGAAGAAGAAATTTTAAAGATTTTTCGAAAATTTAAATCAATTAAATTAATTAAAATTCAAGTTCTGCATGGATTTTATTCTTTTGAAGGAATTTGGTAGAGATTCATGCAAAAAAGATTTCTGTGAAGTATGGTTGAAATTGGTCCAATAGTTTTGGAGAAGAAAATTTTTTTAAAGATTTTTCGAAAATTTAAATTAATTAATTTAATTAAAATTCAAGTTCTAAACGGAATTTGATTTTTTGAAGGAATTTGAAAAAGGTTCATGCAAGAAAGATTCCTGTGAAGTTTGGTTGAAATTGGTCCAGTAGTCTTGGAGAAGATGTTTAAAGAAAAAGTTGACGCACGCACGGACGGACGGACGGACGCACGGACGGACGGACGCACGACGGACACAGGGCCATGACATAAGCCCCGCTGGCCTTCGGCCAGTGGAGCTAAAAATGAACAAAATTGATGACTTTGGATTATTCACAAAAATGAATTATCTCCCTTTATTGATAGGAAAATACAATTAATTAAAGAATTTACACAAAAAAGTACATACACAGTAATAATCTTTGATATGTTGGGCTATTATATTTGTAAATGACTTTATAATAGTAGCTTGGGGTTTCCTATATTTTTTGGGCTGAAAATGTGATTTTTTGTAAAAAAATGAAAATTCACATATTTTTGACTTCATTACCCATGATTTTGATTTTTCGTGGACTTTGTTTTTATGTTGTAAGGATTAAGTACATGAAGTTGTTACACCTTATGTAAATAACTTTTATCTTTTCCTTTCTTTTGTTTTGTAAATTAAACATTGAAAATTGACCAAAAACAAGTTTTTTTGTCAAAATTTGAATTACCTCCCTTTTTATTCCTTAATAAATGTTGAAAAGCTTGCGTGAATTTGGCTTTGAATCATTTAAAATGATTTTTAAAAGGAATAAATTTCAATGATTGGAGGTTGTTTCTTTGTTAGTTTCCTACAGAAAGGAGTTACTTAGGCTGAAACTATAGCAACTAGAAAGACCTGAAGGTCTTGAGTCGCTCCACAGGCCTGAATTTCTTATGGTTCAAGCTGAAAATTACACAAAGGCAATATCTAATCGTCACCAACATTCTGTTCTAGTTTTGTCTTGATTAGTCCATATTTGTAGATGCTAGAGTGAAATCAAAGTCAAAATAGAGCCGAAAATGGCAATTTTGTCAATTTCAAGTGCACATAACTCATGATATAAAATTCAGATCAAGATGAAAATTATACCAAGGCAAGATCTTGTGGTCACCAATATTCTGTACAAGTTTTGTCTTGATTAATCAGTATTTATAATTGCTAGAGTGAAAACAAAGTCAAAATAGAGCCGAAAATAGTAATTTTGTCAATTTCAAGGGCACATAACTCATGATATAAAATTCAGATCAAGCTGAAAATTATACCAAGGCAAGATCTTACGGTCACCAATATTCTCTACAAGTTTTGTCTTGATTAATCAGTATTCGTAGTTGCTAGAGTGAAAACAAAGTAAAAATAGAGCCGAAAATGGTAATTTTGTCAATTTCAAGGGCACATAACTCATGATGTAAAATTCAGATCAAGCTGAAAATTACATCAAGGCAAGATCTTATAGTCATCAACATTTTGTTAAAGTTTTCTCAAGATTTGTCAATATTTGTAGTTGCTAGAGTGAAAACATGTCAAAATAGAGCCGAAAATAGCAATTTTGTCAATTTCAAGGGCACATAACTCATGATGTAAAATTCAGATCAAGCTGAAAATTAGACACAGGCAGGATATTATGCTTATATATATTCTGTTCAAGTTTTGTCTTGATTGATTGATATTTGTAGATTTTAGAGCAAAAATAAAGTCAAAACCAGCTATTTTTGACATTCAAGGGCAGATAACTCAGGTTATTCTGGTTCGATCAAAATTCTTTGAAGGAATCTGAGAAAGGGTCACCCAAGGATCATTCCTGTGAAGTTTGGTTGAAATCCATCCAGTAGTTTCTGAGAAGAAGATTTTTAAAGAAAAAGTTTACGGACGCACGGACGCACGCACTGATGCACGACGGACACACCGCCATGACAATAGCCCGCTGGCCTGAAAGGCCAGTGGAGCTAAAATGCTATTTTTGAAGGAAAATAACATACAAAAGTCGTTGCCATGGTTACCAGAATTGGAATTTTGATTTTCTTTAAACATTTTTGCAAAACTGAAGACATATTACAACAGCCTGCCAAATATCGATGAAATCCGTTGACCCCCATGTAGCAGTGATTGCATGATTTTTACAGAGAACTGTACTTAAGCCATTTTTTTACATCTCATATATTTAAATATCAGTACAGAAAAAATAAAAAAAATCTTACGGTAGGAAATAAATGGAGGATATGTCCTTAACCCTTATCTACATACATTATCATCTTAATGTACATTATACCTGGCCCAACATGCAAAACCAAACATATGGTTAAGACATAATGACTGTAAACACATTGCATTCAGAAAGCACACACAATACTTTAACACTAAATCTTTGAAATGTATTTCTTAACCCTTTCCCAAACGACAAAACTGTAGGGTAATCCACTTCAAAAACTGCCACAAACGACAAAATGGAAGTTATTATCTAGATAGAATTTGTGTGTAATATGACATAGAAAATATTGAGACAAAAGGAGAAACTGCTGGTTATCAGCAGTTTCTTCTTTTGTCTAAACGTTTTCCAAAGCCTTTTCTGTTAGGGACGTCAAAACCAGTTCTTGTTTGGGAAAGGGTTAAATTATTTCAGAGCCTTTCAGAACCAATTCACAAATGGCAAGAAATCAGATTCCTATTTTGAAAGCTGTTGTAGATGACAAATGGGTGTTAAAAAAGATGGAATTTGTCTTTTGTAAATGCATATAATTTCAACAGACATGATTATGGCATTCTGTGAAATATCTTCTAAAACTTAAGTAATGGTAGTAGATGTTATAAATCAATCGAAAATCATTACAATTTGATTTTGAAGGAGGAGCTCTTAACCTAACAGGTGCTTTCATTTAGATACATTGATCTATGCCCTTTAAAATTGCTCTTAAGTGTTCTTGCAATAAAACAGTACTTACGATAACCATTATTTTGCCAACAAAATAAACTGAAGCTCTAAACATGCATGAAGAAGAGGCAAAGGACTGGCATGGATACATTATTTTATGATTATAATCTTTAACCCTTTCCCAAACGACAAAATTTCAGGGTGCTCAAATTTGAAAGATGCTTCAGATGACAAAATCAAGATTGAAAACAATTGGATTTGTGTAAAATATTGCATTGAAAATATTGAGGCAAAAGAGAAACTGCTGGTTGATGATAATACAAGCAACAAAAATGCCACATCCCAATATTACACCTCTTTTTGCATGAAACCCTCTTTTTTGTGCTGCATTGTGAAATAATTCAGAAACTCTGCATTATACTAATGCTCAAGGACAATTCTGTGACAATTTCAGCTTACATTTTGTTTAAACTCATTCCTCAAACTATAATACGATTCTATATAATACAACAACTATAGGTAAAGGACTGCATTGTGAAAAAGCCCATACTTTTTAGACAAACTGGGTGCAAAGAGGAAGCAATCCCATCGATTGATCCATTGATACCTGAGGCAAAGTAGAAATGATTCAAATTCCCTGATTGGAATCATCATAATAGATCAAAAGAAATGGCGGTGTTTTCTTTGAACATGTACAGGTCTCAACAAAAACAAGCCAACCCACCAGAATAAACACCATCAGGTTCTCTTGATTAAACCTTTCCAAAACAAATCTGGGTTTTGAGGTCCATGATCAAAAAGGGTTCGAGAAAACATGCAGACAAGAGAAGAAAATGCTGATAACCATTTTTTTTCCAAGGCTCATCAAAACAAGATTGGGAAATAGTAAAATTTCATTTTATTTACACTCACTCGCGCCTCTTTAATTGCAAAGGGGTGTAAAAGCAGAAGAAAACAGATACCATGTGCCAACTATATTTAATTTCTTCCAATTTCTGGTTAGTTTTAATTAGCTGCTGGTGATAGATCTGGGATTATATTTGTTAAACAAAGTTCAAATTATGAATTATAGTGTTTAATTTCAAAAACAATTTTAGGTAAATTTTGAGGTATCATAAAAATGTGAAAAACATTTTTTACAAATGTATAAAAATACCATTGAGACAATGCCTCATCTGGCCACAGAGACCAGGGATCAGCATAGAAATAAAGGCTTAGACATTTTAGACTTAGACTTTTTTACAGAGATTTTATATTCAGCATGACATTTGGGTTAAAGAAATTCCATTCTGATGCAACTTTCCAGCTATTTCAGTCAAATTCAACTGATAAGACTTGTGTCTGGTGAAATAATTTAACCCTTTCCCGAACAAGCCCTACATAAGCTTTTGACATCCCCATTTGTAAAAGCTTTGGGAATTGAGACCAAAGACGCGATTAAATGCTGATAATTTCTTTGTTAAATGGTAAACTAATTCTTTCTTTATTAATATCCATTTTGTCTTTTACACTCAATGCTTCCAAATTGGCTTGACCAAAAATTTTGCTGTACGGGAAAGAGTTCAATTTGTGTCATCGCTGGTAATTGGACCAAAAAACATGTTAACATGCAGCGATAATGCTCAAATCAGGACATGAAATCTTCACCTTGGGAATTTCTCTATTAACAAAGCAATGATTATCAAATAGGAATATTTTCACTGCCAAAAAATCAATTTCTAATGCATTTTCAATTAGAAATTGCAGATTGAAATCAAACATAAAATAGTATTTCCCTATAAAGAAAGACCATAATTCCAACAAATACCAGTAAAGTGATTACTGAATCCATTAGGAATTTTCAAGGCATCAAAGAGCAAGGAGAAGTTAAATACCATACTGTATGAGGAAAATGTTTGAGAATAAAACCCTTTCCTAAATAGCTAGAAATTTGACGGTTCCAATTTCAAAGTTTCTGCAGACAATAGAAAGGATGTAGATAAAGATAGGATAACAATTAGCACAGAAAATATTGAGGCAAAAGGAGATAATGCTGGTAACCAGCATTTTCTCCTTTTGCCTCTATGTTTTCCCAAGCATTCTATATTACAGATATCAAAACCAAGTCTTGTTTGAGAAAGGGTTGAATATGAGGAAATTGTTTGAGAATTTAATTCTTGTAGTGGCATATGACATTACATAATAATTTTGCCAAATGCATGTATCATGTTCTTTTCTTTGTATCAGCAGAAAAAACTAGAACTGTCGCAAAGCGGACGAATACCCCCCACTAGGGCCTTGTCACTGAAAAAGTGCTATCGGTCAAAAGGTTCTTGACTTAGAGCATGGAAACGGATTTTCAACAAAGTCAAACTGTGACCTTGACCTTTGACCTTGGTGACCCCAAAACAACAAGGCACCTCCTTGGGTCATGGGCAACAACTGTGTAAAGTTTCATGATCCTAGGTCAAACGGTTCTTGAGTTAGAACACAGAAACGAAATTATAAATTTTGACTACTCCCCCCCCCCCCCCCCCCCCATTAAAAACTTCAAAGTGGCATAACTCTAACACTAATGACTGGATCAAGATGAAAATGGCAGGTGCACAACTTCATATGATAGGAAACATCCTGATAAAATTTCAGCAAATTTGGTCAAAAACTGAGGGAGGAGAAGAGGACACAAGATTATGCCCCCCCCCCACCCTTAAAAACTTCAAAGTGGCATAACTCTGAAACTAATGACTGGATCAACATGAAAATTGCAGGTGCACAACTTCATATGATAGGAAACATCCTGATAAAATTTCAGAAAAATTGGTCGAAAACTGTGGGAGGAGAAGAGGACACAAGATTATGTCCACGGACGGATGGACAGACGGACGGACAGACGGACGGACAGACGGACGGACGGACGGACAACCTGATTCCAGTATACCCCCCCATAACTTCGTTGTGGGGGGTATAATTATCCAAATATTCAAGACATTTTATACACCTTATAAGGTACTGTCGTTTGTTAAATCAACTCCCATCATGACTATATTCAGATATATATGTGTATGTTTGAAAGATGCTGGGCCCAGCATCAAGTCTGTTACAAGCCTGTAGGGAAAACTTCTTCTATGTAGGACAGAAAACATTTGTTATCCACCTTACATATATTACAATGATAGCTTTCTGGAGACCTTCTGAATTCTGCTTTGTCAGCTATTTCAAAATTGATCCAAAGGTTTTTAGGCAACAGAATACTCTATTTGGTCTTTTTGTCATGAGTAGAATGCAATGTATAATAATAATTTTGTAAAATGTTGCGATAAAAATTGCCTTAGTGTTTCCTTACCAGAGACGAATAGGCAACAATACAGTAAAATTCAATGTTATTATGCATTTTCGTAAAATATCATGTGTCCCAGAGCTAGATCTATTAAATTAAAAAAATCTGTTGAAAGCCCTGAATATTAAAGCTTATGCACTTGACCTTAAAGTGCATTCATTGCTCTCAATTTACATTTTTTAAATTGTATAAATTTTATGAAATATAATGCTACCATTTGCTGTATATATGTTTCTATTTTTCATGATAATATTGTAACATGGGTGTTAGAATGAGATAAATCAAGGCTTTAACACCAGTAAATCAAATATGCCACCAGCCTCTCTTGGACCCAGTCCCACTGTGGATATTAATCATGCATGCTGGTCCTATCTCCCACCTTCAACATTTAGAGCAGAGGAAGGCAAGATTTTTGGAATGTTTCAATTTGAATTGTGTTACAAAAATTTCAAGTTTTGAAAGTCTTTGTATTTCAGGTTAGAAAATATTGTGGGAAATGAAGAAATTGCTTGTCACAAGCAATTTCTTCATTTTCCAAAATGTTTACCAAAACCTGTATTATTGAGAGACGGCAAAAACGTTACAGCCAGGGAATGGGTTAATCAATCTTGCTGGTCCTATCTCTAACCTTCAACGTTTAGAGCAGAGGAATGAAGTTTTCAGGTTATGCGAGGGAAATCTTTACTTTTGTTGTACTTGTGAGACTTTTTTCTTTCTCAAGTGATGAAACACATAGTTCTGGTGGGAGATTGTGTCCTCCTCCTCCTTATGACATATTTTCTAAGTCTTAAACAAGCGCAGATCCAGGTATTTTTCCCAGGGGAGGGTCTTCCGATCTTTAACCCCCTTTTTTGCCAAATTTCAGGGGGGTCAGACCTCCTGAACCCCCCCCCCCCTTCTGGATCCATGCAGATACATGTCATACCATGAAGGACTGAACATAACAACGGTTTGTCGCAGCTTACAGGGACGAATGACACAGCTTATTTGGATCATAACCAGTAATTTTTTGATAACCCCCTATTTCGCCAAATTCCAGGGTGGGAAGGGGTCATGACCCCCCCCCCCCCCCTCTGGATCCGCACATGTTACAGTCAAAAGCTGCAGTCCTTTAAAAACCTTTGAATATACACTAAGGTAATCATATCCTGGGGCCGTATTCACCAACATTTCTGAATCCATTGTACCAAGAAAGTATAATTACATTACAAGCCATCTGATTGGACAAGATGCATGTCTCGGCCAATCAGAATGGATTGTTGTGTGACTTTAAAGGTATTCTTCTATTTAGACTGGTTGGTGAATAGCTAGCACACCTGCTTTGATAGCACAACAAACTTCTATTTGAGTCAGACAATTGCTAGATTTAATTTGATTTGACAGTGAACGTGCTGTAGTACACTACAAACTGATTCACAATTAGTTCCAACATTTCATGCAAAATTTGCACTTGCCCGCTGATACAAGCACGTTAATTTATCAGGCTATTATCAGGGGGTTAGTGCCAGATAAATCATCTTGATTAATTTTGCTGGGGCTATTCCCTCAATGTAGCAGGCTAGCCAGTTTGCACTGTATAATTGAGGGTAAAATTTGATGGACTTGTGCAAAACTATTGTATGTGCAGGGCTACAGATAAGTGGGGGTGAAGACATTCTAACTTTTTTATTTCAACTCCAAACCCTATAACGATACAAATGAGTACCCACAACATAGGGTTTGATGAACAATAACAGAATTACAACAATTTGAAAAGTCATCACTCCCTCTTATCTGGAGCTCTGTATGTGCATACCAGATTCATATTATGTACAAGGAAGGGCATGATTCCTTGGCCAGTGGCAGATCCAGAGGGGGTTCGGGGGTTCAAATGAACTGCCTCTGTAGCAAGATTACTGGTATTTCATTTTCATGCAAAAATTCAGTCACAAATGTGCAATACCACCCCCACCCCCCCACCCCCCCTACTTGAGGAGCACTTTATCAAATTCTTGGTTAACCACTTCTTAAAAGCAACTAGAGTATACAGCATATCGTCGGTGGGGAGTCAAAACCTCGTAACTCCAGCTTATTCAAGCTGGAGTTACGAGGTTTTGACTCCCCACCAGCGAATTATGTAGATCTAATGCCTAAAATTTGAATTATCACCTGCATACACTTAATCTGTACACTAAAAGTGTTCTGGAAGATGTATCAACTAGAAATATTACAAAGTTAATGTGTTTTACATCTGTATATAAATATGTTTTTAACTGTAAAATTTAAGAAATCTACATTTTTCATGAAACATCTGAATATTATTAGCCTCCTCCCACATGCATTTAATTAGAAATAGATACATTTAGATTAAAGAGTAAAAATACATTTCATATGTTGCTAAATAGATCTGACAAAATTCCTGGGAATTCTGTGTTGAAAAAGACGAATACAAGTTTGAGTGCTCTTAATGCTATAATACATTACATTATAAAAGAGTCCTTACAGTATGGTCTTGCCAAAACTCATTTGTAAAGAGATTCCAATTATAATTGCAGACTACACATAAGTTTGATTGTCACAGTGCTGCTTTTCTCCGTGACAAAATGAGTCAATTTTATTAAATCATTGCAGTCTTTAATTTGCCTATGTAGTAAAGAGAACAATGACAAAAACATGTGTAGCAATCACCAAATATGAAAAAGTCAAAACGGAAGAAGTCAAGCTAAGCACAATTGTATAAAGGATTAAATGAGCTTGTCTTCATTTCATAGACTAATTAACTTGGAATAAACCTGATGTGCAAACAGCTCAAATAACCCAAAATAATTCCTCATTTTGAGAGATAGCTCTAAATATTGAAGCATCATAATTGATTACATTCAATAACATGCAGTTTATGTTTTTTATCTTTTCCCCAAACAATACCTGGCTTTGACATCCCTAACTGAAAAGGCTTGGCAAAACATTGAGGCAAAAGAAGAAAATGCTGATAATCAGCATTTTCTCCTTTCGTCTCAATATTTTCCATGCTATGTTGTACACAAATCCAATCTTTTAGAACTTCCATTTTATCATCTGCAGCAGCTTTTCAATTGAACTGGCCATTTTGGTAAGAATTAAATCATTTTGATAAGTTTTTCTGATGTTACTGGTTTTGTTGATATTTTCTATTTATCTTCAGGATGTATCTAGCAGAGTGAGATTTTCTATAGAAAGGGGTATATAAGTCTATATTACAAGAGGACCATGATGGTCCTATATCGCTCACCTGAACCAAAATGATATAAGCAACACTTTTCTTCATTTCAAAAAATATTTATGACTTTAAGACTGAAAACGAACTTATGGTCAATAACATTGTGAAAATCGAACTCATCCAAGATTTCATCGTGCCCAACATTGTGTCCAAGATTTGTCTTGTTTGATAAATAATTGTAGATTCTGGAGTATAAACAAGGTCAAAAACAGCCGAAAACAGCAATTTTGTCAAATTCAAGGGCACATAACTCTCGACTTTCTAGTCAGATCAGGCTAAAAATCAAACTCATCCGAGATCATCTGATATCCAACATTGTGTCCAAGATTTGTCTTAATTGATAAATAATAGTAGATTATAGAGTGTAAACAATGTCAAAAACAGCCGAAATTGGCAATTTTATCAAATTCAAGGGCACATAACTCTCCACTTTTTATCAGATTGGACTGAAAATCAAACTTAACCAAGATCTAATGGTCTCAAACATTGTGTTCAAGTTTTGTCTTAATTGATAAATAATAGTAGATTATAGAGTGTAAACAATGTCAAAAACAGCCGAAATCGGCAATTTTATCAAATTCAAGGGCACATAACTCTCACCTTTCTGGTCAGATCAGACTGAAAATCAAACTCATATGAGATCTTATGGTCTCCAACCTTGTGTCCAAAATTTGTCTTGATTGGTCAAAAATTGTAGATTCTAGAGTGTAAATAAGGTCAAAAACAGTCAAAAACGGCAATTTTGTCAAATTCAAGGGCTCATAACTCTCATCTTTCTGATCAGATAAGACTGAAAATCAAACTCATCCAAGATCTTATGATCCCCAATATTGTGTCCAAGTTTTGGATTGATTGATCAATAATTGTAGATTCTAGAGTGTAAACATCGTCGAAAACAGCCAAAAATGACAATTTTGTCAAATTCAAGGGCAAGTAACTCTCGACTTTCTGATCAAATCAGACTGAAAATCATACTCATCCGAGATCTCATGGTCCCAAACATTGTGTCAAAGTTTTGTCTTGATTGATGAATAATTGTAGATTCTAGAGTGTAAACAAGGTCAAAAACAGCCGAAAATGGCAATTTTGTCAAATTCAAGGGCACATAACTCTTGTCTTTCTGGTCAGATCAGACTGAAAATCGAACTCATCCGAGATCTTATGGTCGGCAATGTTATGTCCAAGATTTGTCTTGATTGATCAATAATTGTAGATGCTAGAGTGTAAACAATGTCAAAACTAAGTATTTTTCGCATTCAAGGGCAGATAACTCCTGACTTTCTAGTTCGATCTGACCCATAATCGAACTCATCCGAGATCTTATGGCCATACATGTTTTGACCAAGTTTGGTCAAGATTGGCTTATATTTGTAGATGCTAGAGTGTAAACACAAAATTGTGGACGGACAGACAGACGGACAGACAGACAGACAGACAGACGGACGACGGACAAAAAGTGACCACAATAGCTCACCTTGAGCACTTCGTGCTCAGGTGAGCTAAAAACTATCACATGTCTGGTACAAGGATAAATCAAACAAAGATCAGCAGTATCATCACAGAAATTCCCCTGTGATACTTAATACATGTTAAAAGTGAACTAAAAAATCTATTGATAATCAATCAATGTCCAGGCACTAACCAATGTACCACTTAACCAAGTTCAGCTACCATGAACAAATGAAGGGAATCTACTAGATCTATAATGGCTAAGTGGGCTAATGGGGCTGTAATTTGTCAGGCACATAATCAAGGAACATGGAAACCACTGAGCTGGGGAAACTTAGCATTTGTGATGCTCATCAACAAGGAGAGGCTAATGTGTCCAATTGAAGGATAGAAATAATGGCCCTTAATATATCAAGACAAATTTAACCTGCTGGAATTTCTGGAGATACATACCATGCATTTTTTTGATGTTCTGGGAACAAAGTTTGGGAAAACATTGAGGCAAAAGAAGAAAATGCTGATAACCAGCATTTTCTTCTTTTTGTCTCAATATTTTCTGAGCTATAATGTAACTCAGAATGTGAAATGATCATCAACTAGGAGAGACTAATGTGTCCAAATGCAGGATAGAAATAATGGCCCGTGATATATCATGATAATTCAACCTGCTGGTATTTCTGGAGATACATTGGCATGAGTACATGGATACCAGAAATCAAGTCTTTCTGAAACATTGTACCTACAGCTGTATAGTTACCATGTTTTACACAGCACTTGGTAAAATTGTGTCTTGCCTTGTCTGACAAAACTAGGACTTATATTATTAAAGTCCATGAAATACAAAGTATAAAACCATGGTCATCATTTGACATCCCTCAACATGCACAGAATTAAGATTTCACTTATTGGCCAATGCCTTGTTGATATCAATGCACCAATATTTCTATATATGCATGCCTGTCCTTGCAGCTTTACAAAATGATAATCTAGGGTTTCTCACCACCAACCCCAATTTTGAGTGACATTCCAGGCTTTCCCCAAGCCCCATGTTTGTCTGACATGCCACAATGCATTATTAAGAGTACATGGGGGAGTTTTGGAGATGTTTACCTACACCAGGAATTTGGCCATGCCAGACAGGCTGGCTCCATCAGATGCGCATGGCTGCAATTTCTAACTTAAGTAAAGCATGTACAGCGCCCTGACCTGTCACTACGAATGATATGGTAATCCATTTTGTGTTGACCCAAGAGTTAACCTAGGGTAAGTGCTGAACAAGAGGACCATGATGGTCCTATATCGCTCACCTGAACCAAAATGATATGAGCAACATTTTTGTTCAATTCAATAAATATTTATGACTTTAGGACTGAAAACGAACTTATGGTCAATGACGTGAAAATCAAACTCATCCAAGATCTTGTGGTGCTCAACATTGTGTCCAAGATTTGTCTTGTTTGATAAATAATTGTAGATTCTGAAGTATAAACAAGATCGAAAAGAGCCGAAAACAGCAATTTTGTCAAATTCAAGGGCATAACTCTCAACTTTTTTTTCAGATCAGACTGAAAATCAAACTCATCCCAGAACTTATGATCCCCAACATTGTGTCCAAGTTTTGTCTTGATTGATCAATAATTGTAGATTCTAGAGTATAAACAAGGTCGAAAACAGCCAAAAACAACAATTTCATCAAATTCAAGGGCACATAACTCTTTTTGATCAGATGGGACTGAAAATCAAACTCATCCAAGATCTTATGATCTCAAACATTGTGTCCAAGTTTTGTCTTAATTGATAAATAATTGTAGATTCTAGAGTGTAAACAATGTCAAAAACAGCCGAAAATGGCAATTCTATCAAATTCAAGGGCACATAACTCTCATCTTTCTGGTCAGATCCGACTGAAAATCACACTCGTTTGAGATCTTATGGTCTCCAATATTGTGTCCAAGATTTGTTTTGATTGGTCAAAAATTGTAGATTCTAGAGTGTAAATAAGGTCGAAAACAGTCAAAAACGGCAATTTTGTCAAATTCAAGGGCTCATAACTCTCTACTTTCTGATCAGATAAGACTGAAAATCAAACTCATACGAGATCTCATGGTCCACAACATTGTGACCAAGTTTTGTCTTGATTGATGAATAATTGTAGATTCTAGAGAGTAAACAAGGTCAAAAACAGCCGAAAATGGCAATTTGGTCAAATTCAAGGGCACATAACTCTCGTCTTTCTGGTCAGATCAGACTGAAAATCGAACTCATCCGAGATCTTATAGTCTGCAACATTATGTCCAAGATTTGTCTTGATTGATAAATAATTGTAGATGCTAGAGTGTAAACAATGTCAAAACTAGGTATTTTTTGCATTCAAGGGCAGATAATTCCTGACTTTCTAGTTCGATCTGACCCATAATCGAACTCATCCAAGATCTTATAGCCATACATGTTTTGACCAAGTTTGGTCAAGATTGGCTTATATTTGTAGATGCTAGAGTGTAAACACGAAATTGTGGACGGACGGACGGACGGACGGACGGACGGACAGACAGACAGACAGACGGACGACGGACAAAAAGTGATCACAATAGCTCACCTTGAGCACTTTGTGCTCAGGTGAGCTAAAAATCACATCCTGACAGAATAACAGATAACAGGGGATAAAATCATTCTAAATTTGTTATTTCAAATACAAACCCTATGTTGTGAGTACTCATTGGCAGCGTCTCGATGAGACGCTTTCAATGAGTACCAACAACTTTGGGTTTGATGAATCATAAATGAAATATCAAATTTTTAAAACCTGAAAAAAATCGACTCCCTCTTATCTGTCGCTCTGCATGATCCATTATCTTTGACAAGTGAGCTGAAGCTTAACCAAGACAACATTCTAACTGATAACCTTGCAAACGTTGTTTAGATTAATTTTTACCTGATAATTGGACAAAAGAACATCATTTGCTGCTATCATCAAAGAAAGCAATGGTCATTAATGGTTGAAAACTTGAATATGTTGTAAGTCAGGGAAAACTCTTAATCATATATAACTTCACATAATGTAATTTTATTTTTCACATTTGAAATCACTAACAAGAGGTCAACAGGGGCCTACAGCTCTTTACTGACAAGACAATCAAATTAATGTAAGTAATTTACGTTTTCAAATTTGAAAGCACTAACAAGAGGTCCACAAGGGCCTGAGCAGCATTACTGGCAACATGACATCCATCTGTTCAAATGGATTGGGGTCCTGAGGAGCATCAACAACTATTGCCAAATGAAGACAATCCAGAGACAATTACATCAAAACACTTGATGACACATGAGGAATGCTTATAAAAGGATTTAGATACAAAGAAAAAGACAAAAATCTCTCATTAGAAACAAAAGTAGACAAGTAAACTGATTTCTACAATAAAGTCAATGTGAAGCAAAATGGAAGCAATTTGTAAAAGGATGAAACAGGCATGAAACAATACCTTCCTAGCCCATTAGCCAATGTCACTTTCTAGACCAAGGAAGGCAAGTTGTAGAGGGTACAAGATGCCATACAAAAGGTCCCTTTGTATTTTGCCTTCAAGCAGATTGACCAAACTAGAGGCACTTCGGAGACTGTATTGCTCCACAGGCATGAATTTCCTGTCATGCAAACAGTGGAGCTAAAAATCAAAGGAACTGTTATAAATAATTAGAATCTTTGTTCTGCATGATAAGCTTTGATAATTGAATAGTAACCATTCAATGCTAATCCATCTAGTGCAATGCAAAGGTATCAAACCACTTTAAGAACCAATTAAGTAATTCATCAGTGTAAATGGCATTAATTCAAACAACAAGAATCTAGTTACAAAGACTACTCAAGTGTTTAGTGCCCACTTATCCCTGCTACTTAACCTCTACTAAAATGTGAGGATTCTGGCACTGTTAGCCTTTTAACTCTGTTCTCCGTTATTAAAAGAACGTATTAACAGAAAGATGTTCGGGACAAATTCAGACAAAGAATAACTTGCAGCTATATAACAATGGCTTTACAGTAGAAATTATGGCTGCAAAAATGCAACTCCATGACATAATGTCCAAAGTACACATCTTAGAAAAAGTTGAGTTCTCAGAAGTGAGTCTGATTAGAATAACCTAATCATATTGTTACAAAAATATTCAATTTTTTTTTCAAAGAATGTTTGCAGCCTATGACAGTGCAAAAAAGTACAATTAATATAACACAGGCCACATCTGTGTCCAATATTGTGGAAAATCTTGGGAATCTATTTTAGGAGGTGTTGTGAACAACAATAGAATATTGCAGATATTCTGATACTATGTGCAGAATAACTCATTTTCCTCTCTTCTTATTCTAAATATGGGAAGTAGATAAAATAACATCCTTTGATTCTTTAAGCATAAGATACAAATTTCGCTCTAGGTATCATGTTGCATTCTAAATATTATACAAATTGCATTTTCTACATTAACTGTTTGACAAGAACTATCGGCAAATTGGAGATCAAGTGTTTCTCTGTATTTTATTGAAGAAATGTGTAGACATTTCAGTAGATGTCATCTAGATTTACAACGTATCAGGCATCAAATAATTCAGCAGTGCAGACCATTAAGGGTCTGCCTCTTTCCTCGTTTCTAGAGAATTACCATTATTCTTGATAGTTTGGTGCATACAACAAATTTCATGTGATCTGTTTCTTCCATAGAATAAAAATACAGTCATTCCAAAACAGTTTACTATCAGCAATTCTCATTTTCTGGGAGAACTAATGTCCCAGTCGAGTATCAGTTCAAAGAACTTGAAAAACCCTGGCTGTCTAGCTGCTAATTTGATATAATAGGATTTCGTCTCGATCCTATTTTTATTTCTTCGCATTTCCACACAACAAAGGACTGTTACTTAAATAAAGAATAGGGAAAATAGAATTACGGTTGACAGGAGATGGAACCTACAAGTAATTTCAGCTGTGCCGAACAAATTACTTGTCTGAAGCCCTAGCAGTCCAATCAACTGGCTAAAAACACATTTTTATCTCATTTCATAAAATTTCTTCTTTAATATTCATCAAAACCCTATATTGTGGGTACTCATTAGAATCGTCTCAACGAGGCGATTCTAATGAGTACCCACAACATGGGGTTTTCACAAGAAGTAAAGAATCTAGAAATCTACAACGGCATCCTATCCGGAACAGACCGCCATTCAGGAGATAATGTAATAATTCCACTATTATTGTAATGAAGGTTTCCAACAAACATCATGTCTCCGGGTTTTGTTCCAGGCTACACATTCTTCAAAGTGTTTTTGTCATTTTGGTCAACTTTCTCCCTACCCTAATCCAATACTCGGTCCAGCCTGACAATGACCAAAGTAATTTTGTCCTAAATGAATTAGATGACCGTAAATGGTGTAATTGGGAAAATGAGACGGTATATATTGGTCAGACCTAAATGATAGTCTTGATCAACATAATATTCACGTAAGAGTGTCTCTCGTTTTATTGCCTAATGGCCTGGTTTTCTGGGTGGTCAATATTAGAGTTCTGTAAATTGTATTTATCTCATTTTGACAGATACTTAGTGAGGATGTCTCAGAAATGCCACCTACGTCAAACACAACTAAAAGCATTCTTTCAAAAACAAACACAACTATAAGCATTCTTTCAAGAATAAGTACCAAAGCAAGTGTAACTTACAGTGCTAATTAGTCATTCATTATTAATTGTAGGAACACAGAGTGTTGTATTGACAACTTCACATGTCACAACATTTGTTCCAAACTTTTATTATCAGAGTTACCCAGAGGGTCAGCTTTGCATGAGGATACAAGGAATAAAAGTAACTAATAATTCCAAATAGAGGGGGATGATCAATGTGCAATGGTTGACACAATCAAACATGATTCAGTCATTGCTGAAGCAAGAAAATACCTCTAAATTTTCTATTATGTGTTGGAGGGAATTACAGGTATTCCATCTAATATCATTAGATACAAAACACTTTGTGCAACTTTTGGTGTCATCCAAGGCAACAGAAATTGACAAGGGTATCCCTTGTCAATTTTTGTTCCCATGTTTGATACCAGTACATTGACAAGGATGTACCATTGTCAATTTCAAAAGCCACGGATGAAGCCCAAAGTTGAACAAAGTTTTTGTTATATAGTACGTGATAGACGTAAAATACCCTAAGACTATTAAAGTAAGAATTCTTACCTGTAAAAATGAGGTTGGGTCGCTTTCTTTGAGAACTTCAACACAGAAGTATAGAAGACTAGTAGTTTGTTGTAGATGACTTGTACATGATACCGCCTGGTCCTTTAATATCTTGATCTTCATGTCCCGTTCTGCGCTCACAAAGTTTAGCAAGTCCTTTTTCCGCTGCGCTATTGCCTCCATTAAAGCATCACACTGTGCTACGACTTCAGCTTCAAATTCTACTGAGTTACTCTGAAAAGACAAAATTATGGAGTTTTAATTATTAGGAGTTAACCCTTTGCCAAACAAGACCTGGTTTTGACGTTTCTATTAGGAAAAGCTTGGGAAAACATTGAGACAAAAGAAGAAACTGCTGATAACCAGCAGTTTCTCCTTTTGTCTCAAAGTTTTCTGTGCTGTATTGTACACAAATCTCTTCCTTTTTAACATCAATTCTGTTGTCTACAGCAGCTTTTTAATAATCGGATCACCTTAAAATTTTGTCGTTTGGGAAAGAGTTAAACAAACTTTCAAATTACAAACTAACAGTATACATTTTTAAAGTCATGGTGCAGATAGTTCTTTGCTATAAAATTGTTAAAGACAACAAAAATTCTCCAATACATTGATTAAAATTCTGCTCCGGAACCTAGATTGCTGAAGATGAAATCTTCAATCCAAAATTAACTAGGCAATAATTATGACAATTATGGAACACAATTTTCCAAAGATAGCTCTGCTCAAACCTTTCCAGATTTCAGCGGAGATTAAATTACCAGTATTTGTCTTTTCTCCTGAAACATGCTCGGGAATAAAATCTAGAAATCAAAACTGAAAACACTGAGGCAAACATAGAAAATGCTGTTGCCCAGAATTTTCTCCTTTTACCAAAATATTTTCTTTGCTATATATCACACATGAATCTTTATGAACATTGATCTGGTCATCTGCAGCAGCTTAAAAATTGGAGCAGTCTGAAAATATTGTTTTGAAAAGAGTTTAACCCTATCCCAAACAGCACAATTTTTTGATGGTCCAATTCAAAGGCTACTGCAGGTGACAAAATAGATGTTTTTAGACATTGGATTTGTGTACAAAAGAGCATAGAAACTATTGAGACAATTTTTGGAGAAATTGCTGAATATCACCTTTTTCTTCTTTTGCCTCAATATTTTCACAAGCCAATTCTATTTGAGATGTCAATAACAAGTTTCGTTTGGGAAAGAGTTTAATCTAAAGTGTTCAATCCAATTACAGCCTCATTTATATATTGTTTGTGATTTTTGCTGATTTTTAGAACTCAAGTGCTCTTTTGGTCTGGAAAAACATTTTAGGTACCCAATCATTACCCTTCTCTAAACAACAGAATTTGGGACTGACCAAAATTATAAGACTTACCAAATGACCAAATATATGATATTTGAAATTGAATGTCTTTGAGATTTAGGGAAGAAAATATTGAAGGAAAAGAAGAAAAAGCTGTTTACCAGCATTTTCTTCTTTTCCCTCAGTATTTTCAATAGCTTTCCTTGAAAGGGGCTTTAAACGCCAAAATTGTTTGGGAAAGGGTGAACAGATGGTCATGGCTGCTAGAAGCATTAGGAACCATAGAAATTTGACACCAAAAATGTAAAAGAGATGGTCCAATCTTCTTGATTGAAATTTTTGATAAAGAATTTACATTAAATGATACAGTTCTTTAATGTTTTTACATGTGGTTAACCAAAAATTCATGCTGGTAAAAGGATGTCAGATTTCATGATTAAAAATGATCAGATGATTACGAAAACATTTGGGCATAAAGTCATTGTCCCTAGGAAACTTTTTGGTTGGAGTACTTAAATACTGAATATTCTGCCATTCTTCAAAACTTTCTCAAACAAGACCTGATGTTGATATAAGTAAGCAAAGAGGTTTTGTGAAGCAATAGGAGGTATCAGCATTTTCTCCTTTTCATTAAATGCTTTCTATGTGCCATAGTATACACATTTTCAACATTTAGTAACAATTATTTTGCCTTCTGCATCAGTTTTAACAATGGAACGGTGTAAAAAACATCATTCAAATAGTCTGTATGTCTAATATTACATTAATGCTCATCCATTAATACATTGTTGTAGAAAAACACTTTACAAATGCAATAAATTTGTTATTTTTTCATATTTACATGTTTAATTTTAGTATAAATGTATTAAAATGGGTCATAGTGTCTCCACTTGTCACAGTCATTCTACATGGATAACATCAGAGGAGAATTCATTGTCTGTGCATGTATTATTCTAAAAAGAATAGACATGTCTACTTCGACACATCACTTTTATCTACAATAGGATATTAGAAGTATTTTTACGCATTTCAGAAGAGCTGACAAATAGGAAAGTAGTTTGACATAATGCTATCCCATTATTTCCATATCAGATAGTTTGGTTTTGTGACAAGCTTTAAAACTATTGTAAAATAAAGAATGAAAATTTCAATTGATCATTAAGTAATTTAGAATAAAAAAATAGTTTCAAAGAATGGTTTAAAATATTGTAACAGTCCAGGCAGACTGTCCCAGAATTGTGATGGTCACCGATGCGGGCAACCAGCTTAAGGCTATGTATGTTGTTGTAGTACTGGTAAAAGAAATGATGTGATTCCATAGTTAGGTGCTCCAGCCACCACAATATGACCATAGCAGTTGAAAGAGGCATAAAACCCCAATCAATCGCATAAGTCTGGAGGACTGACTTGTTTATAGACAAAACAGAATTAGTTCTGTAACTTCCAGCCTAGTTTTAACACATGGTTGACAAATAATTTCTGGATGGTTAACACCAGAATATTGTTGGCTTTGCTAAAAAATGTCGTAACTACAGCTTGAAAAAGCTGTAGTTACTACATTTTTTAACAAAGGCGATGATATACAGTATGTACTCCAAGCTTATCAACAACATCTTCACAAATTTTTTGCCTGGCTGTTTCTTTTCCCGTCCCGAATCAATAATTCATTCAATTTTCCTTCTAGGGACAGGAAATTGTGACCCATATGCTAAAATTACGATAACGAAAATCCCATTACCTCTCACATTTCTCACACCAGTTCAGTCGCACTTTATTTACCGCCATGATTTGTTAACGAAAACAAGTCGTAACTGTGGCAAGACCTATTCTGTTAAAGTACTTTGTTCTCAAATTGATCACAAATTATTTGCTAGAGTCCAATATAATATCTGGATATTTCTCTACATATAATCAAGGAAAGTGATAACTTCATAGGAGCTTTGACATGCTAGTTCAATTCAGCTTCCGAACTTTGCCAAAGGCTTTTAGTTTTCAACTTTCAGTGTAAGGTAGAATTTAGATCTAAAAGGTCTCTTTTATCCAGCACTAACTTCATATCTTTAATTTCTTTAGTTGTATGCCTTTTGGCAGGCAAATGTTGGCATTGGTTCTGACCAATGAAGCATTGGCCTCTGAATATTTTGATTGATAACAGGAAGCATGTTGTGTCTAGGTAACCTGATGATACCCCATCTCTGTTATCTCAGGTAAAACTAACTTTTTCATATCATGTCTACTCTTTAATTCATTGTGCTGTATGCCTTTTGACATGAATTTTCCAAGCAAATATTGGCATGAGCTCTGACCAATGAAGCATTGGCCTCTCTGCTTGTTTTGAACAATAACATTGAACCATGTTGTGTCTAGGTAACCGTACACTATCTCTGATATCTCACCTGCAGTATTAACAGATAAAACTCAACTTTTTGATATCATATCATTATCATCAATTTGTGGCAGCATTGGAGAACATATCTATGAAATTTTTGTAGGTCATCTTTCCATAAAGACTATCATTTTACCCATCAAAATACAAGTGGTACGATACTCAAATTACAGCAATCCACCAAACAGTTGGCCAGTTAATTTTTGATGTTCATGTATTTTGTGTCTCTCCTCTCTGATTTTGACTTAATTACATAAATACTAAAAAGAAGTCAACTTAACCCTTTCCCAGACAAGACCTAGTTTTGACGTCCCTGATAGAATAGACTTGAGAAAACATTGAGACAAAAGAAGAAACTGCTGATAACCAGCAGTTTCTCCTTTTGCCTCAATACTCTCTGTGCTTTACTATACACAAATCCCTTCTTTGGGAACATCCATTTTGTCATCTTCTGCAGCTTTCAACTTGGATCACCCTAGAATTTTGGCGTTTGGGAAAGGGTTAATTAAGGTGTGCACAGCGAAGATGGACTATAAATAATAATGACATGAACAGTGATTGAGAATGTTTGTATGCATTGTAATCTATTCTATGCAAGAAATCATGATTTATCTAAATAATACTAGTTTTCATGGGCAAAATCATCCAATTAAGCTGTATAATAAGTTTGCTTTCGCTTAACTGATCTTTTTACCTGAGTTTAACCCTTTCACTGCCAAATATTGACCTTTGAAGGGGTCTCTCACCGCCAAATTAATTCAAAGAAATTTCCAAGAATGGATACCCTGTACACAAAATTATGCATAACTTTTTACTCATTTGATGGATTCCTTTCAAATTTTCAGGACATACAGACAAATTAAGCACCTATATGTGACCAAAATTTAAAGGTTATTTATGAAATGACAATATTTTTTTCTTTTTTATGTTGTGGTTACTCATATATTTCGCTCCCATAAATTTGTCGACTGAAGTCGCCTATGGCAGGGAAAGGTAAAGCGACAAAAGTCGCCTATGGCAGTGAAAGAGTTAAAGAGTTAATCAAGCTATATGATGAGTAGATATGTATTCCCATATCAGTTTGTATAGGTTTGTACTAATTAATCCCATTGCTGTGGGGAAACTACAGGTATCAAATGTAGGGTTACCCAAAACAAATAGTAATAGACACCATCAATGAAATAATACAATCCTTCAAGGGTATGTACTTCACCCTCAATGTGGCCAGTCTGTACCTTGCTCATGGGTACTCCGGTACTGCACAGTGTTTTAAGTTTTTTATATTACAGGTGTACATATTGTTTGTAAAGATGATAGTGGTAATTAGATTGTCATGACTGTGTACAAACTCATGATTGGTTTATCAGATGAATCAGTTAATTAGGCAACCACTGAATCTGACAGGTGTTGTAATCGTACAATATGGCGCGCGAATAGGGTCTAAAGTCAATATAGCGCTAGACCGATAATTAAAATAGGGGTAGACCCTTAAAAATACCGGTCTACCCTTATATTTTTATCGGTCTACCGATAAAAACATCGGTCTACCCTTAAAATAAGGGTAAACCGCTATTTCAAATAACGGTCTAGCGATAAATTACCGGTAGACCGATGTTATTTTTGACCCTTCTGCTCGAAATCTCATTAGCCAATCAAATGGCTCGTTACATCCTCAACATACCGGAAATAAATGATATTTGTTTGTTTACAATGGCGACCGGAAAAAAGCAGTGGATCATTTTTTCGTGTGATTTCGGGCTTTACATGGTGCTACAGACGATGACAGGCGTTTGTTGGGAGAAATTCTATATTCTTTCAAGTACTTGATGCCTGAAAATACAGAACTGATATCGAAATGTTGCGTTCTTGGTAATGTTGTTACTTGAAATGAATTGTTTTCTATTGAATAATCTGCCTCACAACTTTCTAGGCGGTTCAAAAGCTCATGTGAGCTTATGACTATGTTATTGTTATTCAGTTTTGCCGACTTTAAGTAAAATTTACTAAGATCTACTTACACTCCTTCCCCTATTAAAGTATTATCTGTTTAATTACGGTATTATTCTAATAAACAGCCGGTTTAATCAAGTTTGCAAAGTTTTGTTACAACAAGGAGTCCTTAGGACTGTAAAATAAGATTTTGGGATGTAATTCTTTCATTTTAAACAAACTGTCGGTCAGGAGATCCTCTCTTTCATTGCTTTTAGGAAGTGATATTTCAGCATTCCCATTCACGCAAGAACACACTTAAATTACGCAAATAAATACAAGTGCACGCAAAGTTTACTTCATATTATGCAGTTGCATGCAATGTTTTTTTTTTTGTAAGGTCAGAGTCGAATTTGGGCATGAAACTAATGATAAACTAGAAACTCAATACACTGCCGTAAATCTCTGTGTTATCATCCTTGTTTACGGGCATTTCGATTCTAGTAACAAACAACGCCTTCGACTGTATAGTCTGTCAAATAATTTCCACTCGGGTTGTTTATTAAAATGGTCGAACCCGCATGAATATATTGAATAAGCGAATGACGTCATCGGAATTTTCTTCTACATCTGCAGAGACTGCAATGTCAGGCTGCCAGTTGAAAAAAGGAGAGTTTTTCCCCAATAGTAAGCTTGCAATTTAGATTTTATTGTATTGTCTGTCGGATATTGATAGCTTTTTAACTTTTTGTAACTTGAACATGTACAGTAGATCAAAGGAAAAATGACCGATCGCAACCTATTTGGTAGCATGAACCAACAAGGAACGTCACTCGTCTAACATTAAATCAAGTTCAAAAAGAGTTGCCTTTCATTGCCTGCATTAACCCTTTCCCAAATGAGACCTGGTTTTGAAGTCCCCATAAGAAATAATTGGGAAAAACATTGATGCAAAAGAAGAAAATGCTGATGATCAACGATTCAACATATTATACACAATGACGTGTGCTTGAAATACATGGCCTCTGCAGTGTACCAATATATATGGGTCATGTACCCAGGTTTTACTTGGCATGTGGGTACGTACCCAACTTCAAAAAATGTGGTGGGAATGCTGATATTTGTTTATGACTTACATCTATTTTAATGATAATGTGGAATCAGGGGATTGGTGTTTATTAGAATCACCCTTTCCTGTTTAAATTATGCTTGAAATATGGATATGCATATTTTTAACTGAGATTTGTGGATGGGTGTTAATTAGAATAATTATGATGCTTTCCCCTGTGAGAAAATTTGTCCTGAGTCTAAGCATGGGAGATGGGTTGTAAGGGGATATGAGTTATGATAGTTGTTTTAAATGAATGTTGCCACCAATTGTAAAGAATTGAGTGTATAGACAATCGTAATCCTTTTGAGTGAAAAGGATCCTGGTTTCATCCATCAATTTTTACTGCCATAATTGATAATTTCAGGGTCGTAATTTTTTCCGTGCTATTTTCCAACCTTTGACGTTGTGTAAACCTCTTGTCACAACTTGGTTATAAATGTAATGTTGTCAATAACCAAGTTGATAACAACAACAGTAAATTGAATATTTCCAAAGATGAGTCCAATCCAATCTCTAAATGTCTTATTTTTAGAATGACATAAGGGTGTAAGACCAAATAATAGGTAATGCTGCATTACTTTTTATACGTCCGAAGGGTCATATTATGTAATGGCCCTGCTCGTCTGTCTGTCTGTCTGTCCATCTGTCTGTTTGTCTGTCCATCCGTCTGTTAGCAATTTCTTGTATGCGCAACTCCTCCTACTGTTTTGATCAGAATTCGATCAAACTTGCCACAATGATTCTCCATGGTGTTTAGTTGTGCATCCCACCTACGGAATTCAATTAACTCTTTTCATTCTTGAATTACATGTATCTGCCCTTTATTTTAAAAGAAAACCCATTTTCGTGTGTGCGCAATTCCTCCTACAGTGTTGATCAGAATTTGATCAAACTTGCCACAATGAATCTCCATGGTGTCTAGTTGTGCACACTTCTTAGGGAATTTAGATAAGTGTTTTCGTTCTTGAATTATCTGCCCTTGAATTTAAGAAAAAATCCTTATTTTCTCAAAAATGCCCATTTTCTCCTGTGCGCAACTCCCACAGTTTCAACAAAAATTTAATCAAACTAGCCACAATGAATCTCTATGGTGTCTTGTTGTGCAAACAAAACTTTGATATTGTCCAGTAAGGTTAACCCGGGACAACTTAATTTTCGTGCGCAAAGTCCGTTAGTTGAATGTCTAAACAAAACATTGCCGAAGTGGGGTCATTACATATGCAGATGTCCCGGCTTAATCTTGCTGGACAATAACTTTTCATGTTTGAATATCTGCCCTTGAATTGGAAAAATGGCCAATTTTACTGACAAGCCCCTCTGGGGCGTTTATGCGCTGCTCTGCGAAGCTCTTGTTCCTTACATTTAGTTCAAGCATGTCATACCAAGTTTTTAATGATCTCTTTGTAGCATGCCAGACTCCCTTTTGTAGGCTCCAGGGCTCATTCCATGACAGTCACACACATCTTTTTCAACATTGTTTCCCACCAATGGATGGATAAATGTAAAACTTTGTGGGATAATCAACTGGGGACTTACAAGGATGTTGCTGTATTGTTTAGTGAAATACCATGTAGCAATGGGTAGG